>BKCP01006049.1:215056-237200 GCA_008636005.1 Striga asiatica | reverse complement strand
AAAAAAAAAATAGGCTCTCTACCTCAGCGATACAATGTTTCATTAGTAATTGTGTGCATGTTTGGTGCAAATTTTCAATTTATTGTATAGGTTCAATGGTTGGATTGCATATAAGTATCCCAAAAACAATAATTATCAACTTAGTGAGTTTTGCTGATTGTGTAGAAATATTTGGTGAATAACTATTGAGTTTGGTGATGGCAGATAAGTATGAAATTAGTAAAGTCTAACTCGCTGATTAAATTTGGTAGAAACAATATTTTAGTAAATAACTATTAGCATGTAACAATTTATTATTTAAAATAACTACATTACTACAGCCTTGTTATGTTGCATGATCCACCCATCGAACGTTCCAATTTAATTATATATTCACCATTTTGTATTCTGTGTTCTTATTATCCATCAAATTCGTCATTAATTTCGTTTATTTAATTTCTACAAGTCAAAATTTGTGGGAATTGATGTCCAATGTTATTCGAAAGTTAGGGTTGCAATTTGCAACTGATGAAAAGGACAATTTGAAGTTCCTTGTTTGATGCAACAACTATTAACATATAGGATAGTTTAGTAATTTAGCATTAATAGTGCATCTGTATTTTATAAGTTGTCAATATGTTTTTAGCAATTTTAGTCTATTGGTCTTATTGTATAAATAGGACTGGTACACCAACCTTAACTCTAATTTGTTAATTTTCCCATTTTCTCAATATCATACTCAACCTTTCTTCTTCTTCTTCTTCTCTCTTTCATCTGTAACATTCATAGATCTTACATGGTAACATTCGCCGGAATTTTTCTATTTTCCGATCCTTTTTCCGCTTCCGCTTACTGATTCTCGGTCTCGTCTTCCACCTCCGACGACGATTTCTGATTTTTACATTCTAAATCGGTCTCAATCTCAGATCGATATCTTCAGATTCGATCTATATAAATCCGATCTACACAAATACGATGGCTACTGCTCTGAATCCAACCGATGACCCGTCGACGCCATATTTTCTACATGCCAGTGACAATCCCGGTGCATTGATCGTCGTAGAGGTCTTTAATGGTGAAAACTACATCTTCTAGTCTCGATCTGTGTTGATGGCGCTTACATTGAAGAATAAAAGTGCTTTCGTCGATGGATCTTTGTCTACTCCGGCTGGTAACGATGCTTCTTATCTCTCTTGGGTCCGGGCAAATAATCTTGTTCTTTTATGGCTTCTGAACTCTGTTTCAAAAGATATTAGACAATCCTTGTTATTTTTTACATCTGCGAAAGAGGTTTGGGAAGAACTCAAGGGTCGGTATGCTTTAAGCAGCGGTCCTAGGGTTTTTCAATTAGAAAAATCTCTTAGCACTATTGGTCAAGGCACTATGTCTATTACTCAGCATTACAGTCATTTCAAATTATTATGGGATGAGTATGTTACGTATAGGCCTATTTTCAAATGTAACTGTGGGGCTTTTACACGTTGCACTTGTAATATCTTTGATTCCATGTTTGTTGCTCAACAAAACGATTCGGTCATGAAGTTTTTTGTTGGTTTGAATGACTCTTATGCCTCCTTGAGAAGCCATTTCTTACTTACCACACCTTTGCCATCACTGTCCAAAGTCTATTCTCTGCTACTCCAAGAAGAGTCTCAAATAACACTGTCAAACACATCTCAATCCTTTGATTCCTTAGCCATGGCAGCAAATACCTCAAACACTCATAAACCAACCAAACCACCTCCCCACAAAGGCAAACCCAGACCTAAATGCATACATTGTGGTTACCTTCATCCTTCTGACAAATGTTATCAAGTGTATGGTTATCCTCCTGACAGGGTTGGACCAAAAGGCCCTAGAATTCACCCAAAACACTCAGTCAATGCCACTTATACCAACACTGATACTGCTGCTCCTATTTCCAATGATGTATCTTCCATGACTAATGATCTGTTTAATGAGTTTCTAGCATTCAAAAGATATCAGGAGAATAAACCTAACACAGGAATCACTTCTCCTGTTGTTGCAACTGCTTTCCCTGAGGCATCAGGTTTGTCTAATCCTTTATCTTGCATGGTTACTAGAAATCTATCTAAACATACATGGATATTGGACACTGGGGCATCTGACCATATGATATGTGATAAATCTTTTTTTCATGCTATGGTCAACATTCAAAATGTTTGCATCAATTTACCCAATGGTAATACTACTGCTGCATGTGCTATAGGAAATATTAAACTGTCCAACAACCTGTTGTTATATGATGCTTTGTTTGTGCCAAGTTTCAAATTCAAATTAATATCTGTGTCCAAACTTGTTGCAACAAACAATTGTGTAGTCAAATTCTTGTCATCTCATTGCATCTTACAGGATCTGACAACACAAACAATGATTGGTTCGCTAATCTAAGAGATGGCCTCTATCATCTCAAAGTTCAGACTGCCAATAATACATATGTTAATTCTGTTTCCCCCGTACAACCTGTAACCCATGATTTACCTGTAAACACTGATTTACCTGTAAATTCTGCTTTAAGAACAGCAGCTAAAAGTGTTACATGGCATAATAGGTTGGGACATCTTTCATATTCTAAGATACATCAACTTCATGTTTCTGATTCTGATTGTAATCATCTCCATTCATTACCTTGTGATGTTTGCCTTTTTGCTAAACAAAAGAGACTTCCATTTCCTATTAGTTCTTCTGTCTCTGATTCTGTTTTTGATCTTATTCATTGTGATATATGGGGTCCTTTCTTTGTCTGTTCTCATAAAGGTTTCAGATTTTTTCTTACTATTGTTGATGATCATAGTAGAACAACGTGGATATACCCATTGAAACACAAATCTGATACAAAACACAGTCTCACACATTTTTACAACATGATTCTCACTCAATTTCACAAAAAGATTAAAATCATCAAATCTGATAATGGCTCAAAATTTCATTTGCATGATTTTTGCAAACTCAATAGCATTTTGCATCAAAAATCATGTGTTGAAACACCACAACAAAATGGTAGGGTGGAAAGAAAACACCAACATTTATTACAAGTTGCAAGGGCTCTTTTGTTTCAAGCTCATTTACCTTTACCATTTTGGATGAATTGCATTCTTGCTGCAGCTCACATCATCAATAGAGTCCCATCTATTATTCTCAAAAACAAATCACCTTTTGAAATATTGCATAACAAACCACCTACTTATGATCATCTCAGAGTCATAGGTTGTCTTTGCTATGCATCAACTCTTCATGCACATAGGTCAAAATTTGATTCAAGGGATTCAAAGTTCATCTTTCTTAGGTATCCCATAGGTTGTAAAGGTTATAAACTTCACAACCTAGATACTAAGAAAATAGTAATTTCCAGAAATGTATCATTTTATGAAGATGTGTTCCCATTTCAAAATTTACCAAACCCACAACAAGACAATACTTCAATGTTTCCCACCCCAGCACCATTTACATTCTCAGATATTCCTACACCAACTACTTCAAATATACCTTCACCAACCATTCAAAATACACCACCTATCTCTGACACTACTACTCAGACTGACACTATTACCCAGAATGACAATGTTCATCAAGATATCACCCATACTCTCATTGCTACAAATTCCCCAACAGAAATTTCACCTCCCAAAAGGAGATCTACCAGGATATCAAAACCACCTGCTTACCTCAATGTCTATAAACGTTCCCTTCCATCTTCCAATTCAGTGGTCCTTAACACATCTTCATGCATTTCTGGTACATCAAAGTACCCAATTTCTTCTTTTTTGTCCACTGCATCTCTTTCCCATGAACATACTTGTTTTACAGCATCTATTTTTTCACTTTATCTGAACCTAAATCTTACTCAAAAGCTGCCAAAGACCCAATGTGGCAAGCAGCTATGAGAAAAGAATTAGATGCTCTTGAACTTACAAAAACTTGGGAACTGACAACACTACCTAAAGATAAACATTGTATTGGATGCAAATGAGTTTTCAAAAATCAAATATAAATCTGATGGTAGTGTTGAAAGGTATAAAGCTAGGTTAGTGGCAAAGGGTTATACACAAGAGGAAGGAATTGATTACTTTGAAACATTTTCTTCTGTTGCCAAAATTATCACAGTTAGATTCTTGATTGCCTTTGCATCTATTAAACAATGGCATATTCATCAACTTGATGTTAATAATGCATTCTTACATGGTGATTTAGATGAAGATGTTTAAATGAAACCACCCCCTGGATAATGTTCTAAAAATGATAGCAGAGTTTGCAAATTATTGAAAAGTCTTTATGGATTAAAGCAAACATCTAGGCAGTGGTTCAATAAACTCACTGAATGTCTGATTCCATATGGCTTTTCACAATCTATTGCTGACTGTCCATTATTTACAATGCATACTAACAGCTTTTCTATTGCTCTGTTAGTCTATGTAGATGATATTATCATCACTAGCAATTGTCTGTCTCAAATTACAGCTATTAAACAACATTTAGATGACTGTTTTACAATAAGAGATTTAGGTCCATTGAAGTACATTTTAGGGCTTGAATTTGCTCATCCTTCAAAAGGTATCAATATGTGTCAAAGAAAGTATGCTTCAGAAATCTTAAATGATACAGGTTTTTTGGCTTCCAAACCAGCAAAAACTCCAATGTACTCTTCTTTAAAACTTACAGCTGCAACTGAAATAGATACTTTAACTGATGCAACAAAGTATAGAAAAATTGTTGGTAGGTTATTGTACTTAACCATTTCTAGACCTGACATTGCATTCAGTGTACAAACTGTTAGTAAGTTCATGTCAAAGCCATATGCACAGCATTTAACAGTTGTCCACAGAATCCTCAGGTATGTTAAAGGCACAATGGGACAAGGTATACTCTTTCCTAGATATTCCACTCTTACTTTAAGTGCTTATAGTGACAGTGATTGGGCAGCATGTCTTGATACTAGGAGAAGCATCACTAGATATTCTGTTTTCTTAGAAAATTCATTAATATCTTGGAAATCTAAGAAACAAACAACTGTTAGTAGATCTTCACCTGAAGCTGAATATAGAGCTTTAGCAACTACTTCATGTGAAATTCAGTGGCTTCTTTATTTGTTTGCTGACTTCAAAATTACTCATTCTTCTCCAGTCACTTTATTTTCAGATAGTAGCTCAACCATGGCATTGCTTGCAATCCTGTATTTCATGAACGAACAAAGCACATCCAAATTGACTGCCACTTGATCCGAGAAAAGATTGCACAAAAGCTCATCCAATTGCAATACATACCCACCAAGGAGCAGACATCAGATATATTCACAAAGGCACTTCCAGGGCCAGCATTTCAGCACTTACTCTCCAAGCTAAACATGCAAAACATCCACGTTTAGCTTACGGGGGGTATTAACATATAAGATAGTTTAGTAATTTAGCATTAATAGTGCATCTGTATTTTATAAGTTGTCATTATGTTTTAGCAACTTTAGTCTATTGGTCTTATTGTATAAATAGGGTTGGTACACCAACCTTAACCCTAATTTGTTCATTTTCCCATTTTCTTAATATCAGACGCAACCTTTCTTCTTCTTCTTCTCTCTTTTATCTGTAACATTCACAGATCTTACAACAACATTTACATTTTTTACGTCACAACCATTGGGATATTAATTCAAAATATACATAAACAAATAATAGTTTAACATTTTTTTTAGAGTCAAATAGCTCTCTATTTGATTTTCTCAATTCATTTGGAAGTAATATTATTTGGATTGCTGATAGCTCTAGTTGACAATTCTTATCAATGCCAAAACTTCTGCTCCATGAGGCTTTTTTTTTTTTAATTACAATTAGATAGATCAGCACATCACTTTTTTTAGAAATAAATATATGAATTTTTAAATAAAATAACATTTAGCGACAACATAGCGGAGTAGTTTTATAAATCCATTAATTCAATCTTGAAATTTAATGAAGTAAAACTCATTAATTAAATTTGCAGGTAAGAGACTTGCATATAAAAGTTTGCACAAAAATATTAATTAAATTGGACCAAATGATATAAAAAGGTGAAATATTTTTTTTTCTACGTTATTTTTTAGGGAGCTTTCTTTAAAAATCCCTAATCCTAATTCAATCTTCCAAGTTAGTCCCTAGTAATAATTTCTATCTATTTCACTCCCTACTCCCATATTAATCTTTCACTTAAATTCCTCCTATTAAATTAAATCACAAAGAAATTGTTATATGACATCATCCCACTATCTTCCATTATTTTATTCTTTTTGTTTATCTAGGACTTTCTTCCCCACTTTTCTTTATTCCCTACTCTTCTTCTCTCGTGTTTTTCTTCTTCATCGCTGCTGTTTATTTTTTTTTATTTTTTTTTTTGCAGCTTCATCTCGCTGGCGATTACAAACCGGACTCTAGGGCTTTTATCGGAGGCAACAAATCCGGCGACCTTAGGGCTTTTTCCGGCCGAAAATACCTGTTTCTCCGGCCAAAAATTGCTACTTCTCTGTCCGAATGTTCCTATTTTTTCGGCAAGATTGTGGCTTTTTCTGGCGAAAACTTGGAGTAATAAGTAATGTATCTATTATAAGAGAACTTTGGAGTCCAAAAATCATCTTTAATTCATATATTTTTGTTTGATTTGTGAACGATTGAATTTTGAATATTGTTGTTTATATTTACCCTAAAACAAATAAAATGATCAAAATCCTTTTTTTTTGTTCATGTATACTAAATTTATGCTATTGAGGTTATGTTAGGTGTTATTGACCATAAAACAAAAAAATAAGATGACAATAATCATAGTACCACTATTCATGATTGTGTGTACCTCTGTTTGAATATATAGTACCACTTTGCTCACTGTTGGTACCATCTGTGCTGGGAAATGTGAACATTTTTTTCTAATCCAATTATTGTTAGATACATGGAAGGGGCACAAAAATTCCTATCTCTCTGTCCGAAAATTCTTATTTTTTCCGGCAAGATTGTGACTTTTTCCGGCGAAAACTTGAAGTAGTAAGTAATGTATGTATTATATGAGAAGTTTGGAGTCCAAAATCATCTTTAATTCATATATTTTTGTTTGATTTGTGAACGATTGAATTTTGAATATTGTTGTTTATATTTACCCTAAAACAAATAAAGTGATCACAATCTTTTTTTTTGTTCATGTGTACTAAATTTATGCTATTGTTATGTTATATTAGGTGTTATTGATCATAAATAAGATGAGAATAATCATAATACCACTATTCATGATTGTGTGTACCCTGTTTGGATATATAGTACCACTTTGCTCACTGTTGGTACCATATGTGCTGGGAAATGTGAACTTGTTTTTTTTAATCCAATTATTGTTAGATACATGGAAGGAGCACAAAGTGATATATTAGGGAGTTGTACATACAAAGATGAAATGTATGTGTTCTCTCTGAACCTTGAATCAACTCTTGACGAAGTGTGCACTCTCATTGGTAAGAGGTGGTCGATTGTTAGTTTGAAAACCGTCATGTTAAACTATACTGTGCCAAAAGATAAAAAGAGAATTAGTTTGTCCGATGATGAGGATGTAAAAAACATGATTCGATTACATGTTTGTTGGAAAATAAATATTGTGGAGATACTTGCCATTGAAAGAAATGGAAGCCCGGACATTAGAAGAAATGAAAGACGGGATGATGGAGTTCAATCTATGCCGATGAGCATGAGCGGGTAATGTTGCTTTCATAATATTAATGAATTTATTATTGATATATGGTGTATTTGTATCATCATATCCTAATTCATTAATTTCTTAACTAGTTCCATTATTTATAAAAATTTGTATTATTTTATTATGAACGCAGGGAAATATTACGGGAAGGAGAATCGGAGTTGGTAGTGCAAGATAAATCGATTGATTCTTGGGGATTTTCCATCAAAGGAGAGGGGCAAATATTCAGTGGTCGTCGTGGACACAATCGACGTAGGTGCAAAGAACGTATCTAGATCACTCATGTATTTTGTTTTTTGGGCAAGTGTATTTTTTTTGTTGCCAAGTGTATTTTGTTGTTGCCCAGGTGTATTTTGTATTTGGTCATATGTACTTTGTTTTTTGTCGGAATATGTCTTTTGGTCAATTAGTACCAGTTATTGATAAATTAGTACTAGTTATTGATGAATTAGTACCACTTATTCTTCTATTCAGTACTAGTTATTGATCAATTAGTATCTGCTTTATAGAAAGAACAAAAAAAGAATTACTTCAAATTTGGTCAACATTTTCAAAATTAGTACCAGTCATATAAACTAATGTAAGAGTGATTATGGGTCGTCTAAACATCAGCTGCGTCTGAAATTCGGTGTTTCTATGTGTGCACAACAAGTGGTACTAAAGACCTCATATGTGGTACTAAAGCCCCATAAACAGGTACTACATTACTCTATGACTGATACTACTTTTTTTAAATGTTGACCACAGTTGAAATATTCCATCCTGGTTGACCAAAAGTATGTACTAATTTATCAATATCAGGTACCGCGTAGAAGAATAACAGGTATTATTTTAATAAAAACTGGTACCAGAAGTGTATTAAGTATTGTTTTTCTATTAGTGCGTTGAGTTCGTGACCAATTTGCGATTAAACTTAATTAACCAAATTTTAAATCTCATATAAACTAATGTGAGAGTGATTTCGACCGAAATCGGTGTTTCTATGTGTTCACTACAAGTGGTACTAAAGACTCCATATGTGGTACTAAAGCCCCATAAATAGGTACTACCTTACTCTATGACTGGTACTACTTTTTTTAAATGTTGACCACAGTTGAAATAATCAATTTTCCTTCACAAAATTATGTACTAATCGATTAAAAACGGGTACCACATATAAGAAAATGTGGTACTATTTTTTCTAAATCAGGTACTATTTTAAAAATCGTGATATTTCTAATCCTTCATGTCTACCATGTCACGTGGATCGTTAACACGTGATTTGGATGAAAAATAGTAGAAGTTAAAACATATAGGTAGAAATTAGAGTAGTCATGTATGATGATTCTATGAGATGAAGTGTGTCATTCAATGAAGTGAAGTGTAGTAGTAGTGTTTTCTCATTAGTTTGTCGAGTTCATGACCATTTTACGATTAAACTCAATGAAAAACATTTTAAATCTCATATAAACAAATGTTAGAGTGATTATGGATCGTATAAACATCATTTTCGACCGATATTCGGTGTTTCAATGTGTTCATTACAAGTGGTACTAAAGACTCGGTATGTGGTACTAAAGCCCCATAACACCTTACTCTATGACTGGTACTACTTCTTTTAAATGTTGACCACAATTGAAATAATCCATCTTGGTTGACCAAAACTAGGTACAAATTGATCAATATCAGGTACTACATAGAAGAATAACAGGTACTATTTCGATAAAAAATGGTACCAGAAGTGTAATAAGTATTGTTTTTCCATTAGTGCGATTAAACATAATTAAAATAGTACTTGTTATTCTTCTGGTAGCATTTGTGATTTGAATGAAAAATAGTATAAGTTAAAACATATAGGTAGCATTTGGAGTAGTCATTTATGATGATTCTATGAGATAAAGTGTGTCATTCAATGACATGAAGTGTATTAGTAATGTTTTCTCATTAGTATGTCGAGTTCATGACCATCTTATGATTAAACTCAATGAAAAACATTTCAAATCTCATATAAACTAATGTGAGAGTGATTATGGGTCATATAAACATCATTTGAGACCGAAATTCGGTCTTTTTATGTGTTCATTATAAGTGGTACTAAAGACCTAATACTGGTACTAAAACACCAAATGATGGTACTATCTTACTCTAGGTCTGGTACCAATTATTGTAAATGTTGACCATAATTGAATAATCCATTTTTGTTGACCAAAAGTTGGTACTAATCGATCATAAACAGGTACCACGTAGAAAAAGATGCGGTACTATATTGGCTAAAACAGGTACTATTTTAAGAATTGTGATTTCTATAATCCTTCATGTCTACCATGACACGTAAATCGTTCACGCGTGATTTGGATGAAATATAGTTGAAGTTGAAACATATAGGTAGAATTTGGAGTATGATGATTATATGAGGTGAAGTGTGTTATACAATGAAATGAAGTGTATTAGTAGTGATTTCTCATTAGTGTGTAGAGTTCATGATCATTTAAAGATTAAACTCAATTTAAAACATTTAAATCTCATAGAAAATAATGTGAGAGTGATTATTGGTCATATAAATATCATTTGAGACCGAAATTCGGTGTTTTTATGTGTTCATTACAAGTGGTACTAAAGACCCAATATCTGGTACTAAAACAGCGAAAGATAGTACTATCTTACTCTAGGTCTGGTGCCAATTATTGCAAATGTTGATTACAATTGAATAATCCATTTTCTTTGACCAAAAGTTGGTACTAATTGATCAATAACTGGTACTGCGCAGAAAAAAAGTGGTATTATTTGCGTCAAAGTAGGTACTATTTTACAAAAATCGGTTTTTTTTTACGTTCGTCGGAGTTGGTACCGAAGACCCGATATCTGGTACTATAACACCATAATTGCGGTATTATCTTACTCTAGGTATGGTACTAATATTGAAAAATGTTGACCAAATTAGAAGTAATACATTTCTTGTTCTTTCTACAAAGTAGGCACTAATTCATCAATAACCGGTACTATATAGAAGGAGTGGTACTATTTGTTGAAAAACTGGTACCATTTTACGAGATTCGTTTTTTTCTTTTATGTTCGTCAGAGTTGGTTAAAAAATATTAATTAATATAAGTAGAATTATTAATTAATATACTAAACGAACCGTTCACGCGTGATTTGGTTGAAAAAAAAGTGGAACTTAAAACATATAGATAGAATTTAGAGTAGTCATGTATGATCATTCAATGAGATGAAGTGTATTAGTAGTGTTTTTTCATGTGTGTTGAGTTCATGACTAATTTGCGATTAAACTTAATTAAACACATTCTAAATCTCATAGAAACTAATGTGAGAGTGATTATTGGTCATGTAAATATCATTTGAGACCGAAATTCGTTGTTATTTTATGTTCGTCGGAGTTGGTACTGAAGACCCGATATCTGGTACTAGAACATACTAATTTTGAAAATGTTGACCAAATTTGAATTTTTGTTATTTCTACAAAGTAGGTACTAATTGATTAATAACTAATACTGCATAAAAGAAGAAGTGGTATTATTTGTGGTAAAACTGGTACTATTTTACAAAATTCGGTTTTTTTTTATGTTCGTCGGAGTTGGTACTAAAGACCTTATATCTGGTACTAGAACACCATAATTGTGGTACTATGTTACTCCATGTCTGGTACTAATTTTAATACAGCCAAACAGCCCTCAATACTTTTCAGAAATTACAAACAGGCCCTAGGCCAAATTGCATATTAATAAAACTTATGAAAAACACAGATTCAACCCAGCAAGTTTCAAAAATTAAAAACAGACCCCAAGGACCAGAATGCAATTTTGTCCAAGTTCTGAAAATTACAGATTTGCCATAGGGCCAAATTGAAATAAACCAAAGTTTCAGTAATTGTAAATCCGTCCCTGAACTTTATCAAATTTTCGAAATCAGGTCCCCAGCCCTAATACCTTTTCTCGTCCGTTCAACGCCCGTCCGCCGTCGTCCCGCGACCTCCGGCCAGACGCGGAGTCCAAGACCCGCGTTTAACTGACGGGAACCTCCCTTGGCCGGTCAAACGGCCAGTCCAGGTCGTCACATTTTTTTTTTGTGAAATCCGCCATTAATGGCGAAACGAGCTCGAAGCTCGGGTTTCAGGTCTCCATAGATAAGGACTCGCCTCCAGAAGCCAACGACAGCAACCGACGAGGACGAGAGATCAAAGACGGGAAATCGCAACGAGCTCGAAGCTCGGGTTTCAATCCCAATTTTTTTTTTTGTTAACAGCCGTCCAGCGGCGGCCCAAGGCCGTGCAATTCCGGTGGCCATCGCAACGTCGCCGAGCGTCGGCAGCGACGGGAAGGACGAGGACAGTAGATCAGAGGCGAGAGATGGGCGACGGCAAATCTGAGATTTTATGAACAGCCCATTCCCAAATATTAAGTGCAGGTTTGAACAAAACAATTCAAATCAATTCTCCTAATTTTAGATACATAAACGCAACAACTCAAAATTTTTTCAGATATTAAAGAAAAAAAGAGAAATTCTCGTAATTTTAAATACAGAAACTATCCTAATTTGCAGAGGAGAGAGAAAGTGAGGGAGAAAGAGAAAGTGGGGAAAAAGAAAAGTGAGATAACTTTTCAGATATTAAGACAAAAAATAAATGAATAATAATAACCTTCTTTATATAGGGGGAGTCAAATGGAAAGAAAAAATAAGGAAAAGGGAGTGCAGGAGACAAAAATTAAGAGAGAGATTGATTTAGAAGTTGAAAAGGGAAGAAGGATTTAAGTAGAATTTTCCGTATCTATACTTATATTAAAAGTTATACCATTTACTAGATTTAGTATAAAGAAAAGTCAACAACATTTATTGCATTACTATTTCCGTATTATACAATCTATACTTATATAAAAGGAGATTCTATTTTTACTACATTTACTATCCAGAAAAGTCAACTGCATTAAATGCTGTTACTATTTTGGTATTATAATATTTTATTTATTTAATTGATTTATTTATTTGTTTTATTTTAAAAAGGTAAGTATAATAAAAAGATTTTAATAATAAAAAATCAAATACCAAATAAAAATGTACACTTTGACTTATTTGATTATATTTGGTATTTGATTATACCAAATATATTCCTATTTAGTATATACATTAAATACTTACTAAAGTATTTATTTGTTTTATTTGTCAAAGTTAAGTATAGATTTGTTTATATTATCAAATCATAAAAAAATATTGAATCCATATTGTAAAAAAAAAAATCATATAATTTTATAACAATTCTACTACACTATTTAACAATATTTCTTTTCTATTATATAATAAAATAATAATTAAATATTATATGGTGAACAACAATAAGTAAAACTGTTACTTTCTCTTATATTAAGGGATAAATTTATATGTTAAAATTAAATTTTTATTAGTATAAATGTTTTAGTGAGATAATATATTAATTATTTTACAAGCTAGCCATAACATGCTCATATTTAATGTTTTAAAAGATGTAGAAAAAAAACTTATAATAACTCTATTGTTTTTTAGACTTAAACGTTGATTAAAAGAGGTAAAAATTTCTAATTTTTTAGACTTAAACGTTGATTAACACCATAGATTGAGAGTTTATATTTAGTAAAATTCTTAATTGTAATAAAAAAAATAATTTTTGCTATATTTTAGAATATCTTTAAATTCATTATAAATAAAAAAAATAAAAAAAACTACAATGAAAAAAACAAGTCAACTATATATCGATTTGTTGTACTCCTCAAATCACATTCACAATTTGGCTACAAGGAAAGAAAACTCATTGATTAAAATATTATTTTGTCAGCAGTCTTAATGTACAAGAGACTTTAAGACTCCACTTGAATATTATAAAACTTTTATTGAACATTGTACAATTTTCTTGCGTATTATAATTTTTTATTGAATATTGCATCTTATAATATAATGTTCTCCAAATAAATATATCTCCTGCTTTGCACGGGTCACGTACTATATATATCCCGTACATTTTTCTTTATTCATGTTTATAATTATAAGCCTGGATAAATAGCCTTAAAATTATGCACCCCGTGCATCGCACGGGCTCTGTACTAGTTTTTTTTAAGATGGAAACTGAATAAGGGCCTAATAAGAGGTTAATGCTGATAGATGATTATTAAAAACAAAGCAAGCCTGACAGAGTCTCAGTCCACATTACTATAAAAGCCAAACAATGTTGCAACCATATGTTAAAATATCACATCCAACCTTAAAATAAAAAATATATATATCTGCTTTCTTCAAACCAAATATATTAATACATTAATCTTTTTTTCATTAGTTTGTGTCAGATATGGCGTGATGGGAATAATGAATGAAACACCTACAAGCATTTATAGCACAACAAAACAACTCTTTAAAAAAAATAAGAAAATAATAATAATTGATTTGAAGCAAAAGAACGTGCATGTGTGAACAAAAACAATTTTTTAAGGCATTACAATTACGTTACCATAAAATCATACATAACATTAAAAAACAAGTAAAAAAAAAAACGACTTTGACAATGATCGTCGAAAAATTGTTCGACAATCCCATATAAATTTAATTTTAGATCGAACTATTTTTATATGAAATCAATTTACAAAAATTGATAAATGAAAGAAAACAAGGATATAGAAAAAATAATTGGCACAAATTTGAAATTTTTAGAAGGCTAAGATGCAAATTTAGCCCATACAAATAATCGGGCCTTCTCTTCTAAAATGGGCAAACCCATCATTTTTGAATTTAATTGATCCACATCAAGAATAAGTTAACAAACCATTTTACATAAAAAAAAATATGTATATATAAATAAAAGGCTTGCTAATTTATTTATTTTTTTAAATTAAAATTCTGAATTTCTCATCTGCATCATTAAATCTTGTATGTCATAAATGATTTGTCTAGTGTAATTTACTGACACTGGCACACTAATGTTAAAATATTACACTCATATACATTATATTTTAAATTGTTAAATATTATAAAATATTAAATCAAGGAGAAAAATTATTATAAATATAAAGTATAATTACAATATAATAAAACTTGAAAAAAATTAATTCAAAATTAAATTATTGAGTTGTATATATATACATATATATGCGTGTGTATATGTGTGTGGTTAAGAAAATCATCATTTTAACAAATTGAATATAAAATAAGAGTATTATTTTAAATAATTTTTTTGTTATTTTTTAGTTATTGGTTGTATATTTAATTTATTATAATTCTACTATAAGAATATATATATTTCTTCACTTATTAATTTTGATACAAATATTTAACTTTCAAGTACCCGTGATATTCACGGGCATTATTAATTATCGATTAAATTAATTAATCTATTTAATTTTGACAAAAATAAATATATATTAAATAAAATAATAATACGAAAGGTGGCTAGATAATTGGTCCCATACAGAAATTAAATGGTACAAAATCATGAAAATGGGACTAGAAATAAATAGTTGAATGTGACTTCCCTAACCTCTTCCTTTTATTTTATTTATATTTTGACATTCACAAAAAATTGGAATAAATATGTGTGTCCGAAATTGCTAAGAAACAACTAGAAAATTGGTGGTGGTACGTACGCGTCTTTTAGAAAGCTTTGGTTTTATATAGAAATAAATCAATAATGATGCTTTTGTTTTTTTTTTCAATTTTTTTCCTGGAATGAAAGTTGAATTTTTGAACGTAACGTTTTGGTTGCTGATTTGTATTATTATGGCTACATATGTCAAACGTCCATACTTAATGAGAAAGTTACAAGCATTAACATAATTAAAGTAATTAATTATAAGAAAATTATGGCCATGTTAAGTTAATACAGACGCAACATTTGAGATTTATTTATTTAATTGCCGAGCCACCTGATTAATTAACAATGAATTAAACTGACGAGGAATTATAATCAACCTTACCAGTTCCTGTTACATGACAGAGGAAATTAAATGAGGCGTTTGATTAATTTAATAATTAAGCACATGAGTTAACTGTAAAGCCAGCATAAATCTCTCAACTAATGCAACAGTTATTTTATTTAGACAACTTATTAATAATTACCAAACATATACAATTCGACAAAAAAAATTATATTAGTTTGTTCAATTTTATCTCCTTCAATCTTAATTGTCGAGTCCAAATTACATAAATATTTATATTTATTACCTTTGTACTAAAATAGAGTATAGCTTTTTTTTTTTTAATCCCTGATGACCTGATAAAAAAATTTCCAATCCGCATTTTATTTCGTTGAAAAAGCAGCACAACTTTACAAGTATATGACTTTTTATTTTATCTTCTTAGGGTGGGCCAATAGTACTCAATCCTAATAATCTATCCTTGTTTGGTAAAATAGACATAGCGATCCCAAACATTAATTTATTTTGGACGGACTAAAGAATTGTGCAATAATTAAGCTACTCTAAAGTCATTAAAGTTGCCTAAATTATTATTATAATTCCTAATTTTCTTCTGCTACGGATCTATTTGCCATCCACATCAGAATCAAAGAATGCAAGTAGATGGACCACTTTTATTTTTATTTTATTTTTTTCTTTTCTATTTATTCTTCTTTTAAAATAATATTTATCAATATTTTTCGTCCTCCATCGTTTATTCGAATATCGTGATTCGTGACTTAGTTCAAAAAGCAAAAAATAATAATATCTATATTATTTATTTACATTAATTAGTGTGTTGTCTGTGAACATGTGAAGATGCGCAATCCATGTTGTATATAGTTACGATGTGACCCCCTATGTTTGTTTATTTTTCTCCACTGTCTTTTATTGTTATTATTATTATTATTATTATTTTAGAAAAGCAAAAAATAATACTCGTATTTAAGTTTTCTCTATTGCTTGAAATATGATAAAATCGACTATGTGTGATTCTATTTCGCCTCTGAAATGATAAATTGAACACTTAAATTAAAATAAAAAAATATCGTGAGTTCGAATTTACCTCATCTCATTTAGTTAAAACTTGAAAATATTCATTTTAACTTATTTCGACTCATTAAACCTTGAGTTCAACTTACTAATACTAATAAACAAATCGAGCTTGTACTTATTCATCGTCTCGATTAGTTAGTGATGTCAGATCGAGTCTAATATCGAGTATCAAAAGCCGAGTCATTTTTAGTTTTGATTTATTTATTTTTCCATGTCACAATGTTATTGGTGGAGCATTGACTATTTTAATTAATTACTCAAAAATTCCTTGTTCGGATGATTTGGTTCCGATGCCAACTAAACCAAAAGCTTAAAGCAACAAAAAACGTGGACCACTTCATGACTTCTTGCTCCATTTTTATTTTTATCATTATTATTATTTTGAATTTAATAAATTTGATATTCTGTCGGCATTTGATTCAAACACATTATGAGGTGGTACATTTAATTCGTCCCCCATTTTTTATTTTTTATTTTTTCTAAAATAATAATAATCTGATGATGTTTGGTTGGATTGGTGAAGAAAGCACATTGATAGGAGAATTTTACTTTAATCCTTTTCTTTTGTGCAAAACCACTCATGAGATATTATAATTTATTACCGTTGATTAAGCAACAATTATTGACTCCATTAACTTTTTTTTTTTTTCTTTTTCATTTTTATAATGAGTTCCCCTTTGGAGCATTCGAGCCAAGGATTTGTTTATTGAACTATTTTATTTTTTTTAAAACTCATTTTAATTTTTATTGAGTTTTTAATTTAAAACCTTCAAAGAAGCATGGTGGTACATTAGGCAGCCCAAGTTGGACTGATGATTTATTTATAATGCCTTGTGACAACCATCAATGATTCTTGAAATGGTTATTATTTATTAATTGAATATATAATTAGGACTATATATTATGCACAAATGTATGTGCAAGTGAACGTGGACATATCTTACTGAGTTATTTAAGTCTGCACAAACTCTATACTTATAAATAATTGATCAGTTAATGTAAGCTAATACGTCACGGTATCAAACTCCCACTTCAAGAAAAAAATAGATAACAATATATCATCTATTTTTATGATTGATTTATGGAGTATTTGCTAACCAATTTGCTAACAATTATTCATCACATATATTTTCAAATGGAAAGTCTGAAATATCATATTCTAAAAAAGAGTATGAATAAAAATATATTATTTCATATCACAAGTATACAATTTTATTAAAAAAAATACGACAGGTCAATCTGTTTAGTAATTATATCGATTTATCATATATACAATAATTTGTATAGTTGAATTTGTGAGATAGATAAGCTATACTAAGCATTTGTTCAAGATTTGAAAGGTCATCGTTTTTTTAAGGCGTGATGACATGCACCACCAAGGGCCATGCTTATTTTTTCTTGGTTTCTTTATTTTTTCTTTCTTACTTGCAAGATGAGAATAGAAGTATTTTTTTTTTCCCCCTTAGCGTGACCCGAGGAATTAGCTATTTACTATTTAGCAAAAAATTATAACTAGGACAATGCACGTGTACTTGTTAAAAAATTTATTTTTAAAAATTAAATAATAATAACAACACCATTGTTGAAAATTAAATATAGGTACTTATTAAGTTAATTTGAGGTTTTCATGAAAATTAATGAGTAAATTGAAAACTTTCAAAGGTTATATTTGTCAATCAATACCATTACCAAACTTAAGGGTTACATTAGTCAAACTATTATTGAATTACCAAGTTAGTTTTTCAATATTTTTGGAATGTCCGAACCTATTTTTTATACAAACCAAACTACGAAGCATGTTTCTTCGTCAAATAGAATTCCGAAGCATGCGACACTGCCACTTAAACTCAGCGCATTCTGCAATTATATATAGGGGATATATGATAATGATATGTCATTTACTTTTACCCATTCCAAATATACTCAAAACCCTTAAAATACGGCTAATTTGGAAAAAGATTTAACTTTAAAGGTGAAGGTAGCAATTTTTCATAATACGAATGTATACACTGTTTTTGTTTCCATTTAGTTTTTTTCCCTTAAATAGCAGTGTGCACTAAGGTCTATGCTTATATTGACGTTTTCGGCTTTGAAATCAAAGCATTTCAAATGTCTCATATTAAGAAAAAATTTAAACCTACACACAACTTAGAAAATAAATTATAATTAGGAGTTTAATATTGCAAAAAGCATTCAAAAAATAGGAACGCCAATCTAACAAAATCTTTAGTCAAACCCAGCTTTAATTTTTCCATTCCACACCCACCCAAACAAATCGATAAAATTTATAAAATATATTTTTGTTTCAATTAGATTATTAGAATGGTCAAAGTAATTATCACGAATATCTAGACACGTTTAACGCAAAAAAAAAAAATCAAAAATTACGAAACCTTTTATAGCTAGATAAAATAGCTACCTATATGTTATATAGCTCTTTACTCAAAATGATGCTCAATGAATCTTTATTGATATCACCATTCTGAGGTAAATTTATATATCAATTGATTTTCTCCAAATAAGTTTAGTTAGCGGGTTTAACAAGCCAAAATTTTAAATTAAATTCAATTGGCTAATTTAACATCAATCCACTAACATTCAAATGAATCCATAGAAATTTTCACAATAATAATTAGTGGAAATCAAAATCCATGAGACATATGATTTTATCATTCACTAGGTAAATTTTACCGTATGATATGGGATACCTTATTGGGTCGACTTGACTCGAGAAACCAACTGACAATGCTAGGTAAACCAGTAAGTCGAACGGAGATCGAATGAGCTACAGATCGAGAGATCCTCAGGTCGATGAGGACGTCGCAGGTAAAAAGGAACGCCGACAAATCAAGCTAGGGTATTTGGATTGCCTGGTTGAATTCAACTTAAAAGTATGACAGATCAATGGACCGACTAGAAGAGAAAAGTGTACGAGCTAGCGCAGAAGACACTCTACCTTGCACGATTGTACAGTCTAATAAGGCAGACTAATAGATAAGAATGAATATAATTAAATAAGAACTACAGGTGGATTGGACCACATGACATAACAAAATTAAGCAGTTCTGGTAGAATGAGTAGTACGAACAGGAAGCTCGGGCAGTCTGGACAGCTGATCTAGGGTGAGGTATGTACATTTACGCTCTATATTCTCTACACAATACTCTATTATAGTTACAGAGTTCTTTTATCTACCACTGATCGTCTTCGTTACTGCAGACCGACTTTAACGTTAGAGTGCTGACGCCAAAAGAGGCCTCTCCCGATCCATTTTATAGATTTACAAAAAGATCAGGTGGATGCGAATCCTATTCAAGTCGTTTGATTACAAAATNNATAAAAAAAAATAGGGCAGTGCACCAGTGTAGCACCGGATAACTCCCCCAAATGGTAATGCAAAGGGCTGTCCCATATGGACAGGCACACACACCACACCACACCACACCAGTTGAAGAGGAATGGGGACAAAAGGCAGCAAAACCGTGAAAACCGCAGATGAAACAGAAATCGCGTGGGCCCCGCCACCCTTTGAAACTGCCTTTTCCCCATCATCAGCACACATCGCACGTGCTGGTGGTCCCCACACCCCCACCCAACTCACGTTTTTTGGAACCACACACCCCACGACTTTTTCAATTAAAAAAATCTAAAAGACAAAAGAGCCCTTGGACTTGACCGAAAAAACTGTTGTTTCCCCAGCAGCGTACGGTGGACCGTGGGGCCCGCGTACTATGCCAGTTACAACGTGGTCTAGGATCGAAGCCCATGCCACGTCAAAAGTCATCAGTGCGGAAAGACGAAACTACCACCCGCGTTCAAGCAGTCCGTTGCGGAGGTGGGACCCATTTATGGATGGGGTACAGGAATTTCTAGAAATGTATATATATTTAATTAAATGCCTTGGCCGGGGATTGATTTTTATATATTATTAGTATAGTATTATCTTATTGGAAATTCAGTATTGGCAGTAACTGGATTTAATAATTTGCGATTTTTTAATTTTTTTTTCTGAAAAAAAAAATCATGAGCACAGTACATCACCGATCGAGTATTTTTTTGCTAAAATCAATGCAAACGGATGACTATTTTTATCTCTTATTATCTCTCTCTTCTCACTATTTTATTTATTTATATCTCTCTAAATTGATTGACTTGTGAAAGGTTCTTCTCTATCCCAAAACCAAACGCTTTAAATAAATCCTCACACCCCATTCATTTTCCTTATCGCCATCTCTCCTCTCTTGCATGCTTTGCTCTACCTTTATTTTCTCTCTCTAAAATCAAACCAATCTTAGAGAAGAACAATATCAAATATCACCACACACAAGAACGTACAAATCTGCTCTTTCTCATGGCAGTTGAAGCAACGCATCTAAATCTTTTTCCGGGCCAACTCATTCAGGACAGGCACTCCTTGAACCCTTCGAACCAGGGTTCGAACCTTAATATTCCGTACAATTCCGCGATGGGTTTCGTGGGGGCTTCCTTGCCGGAATACCAACTGCTCTACCGGCCGGCGGCATGCAATTCGGTTCAGGCGAAGACCTCGGCCAACACCGACAGCGGCCTCACGTGCAACGTGCCCGTCTCCAGAAAGCGTCAACGTGACTCAGTCAGTCACTTATACGGCAATATTTTCGACCGGCTGCCGCCTTCTCTCGCCGCCGGCGAGGACATCATGCCGCAAATCCAGCAGTATCAGTTGGACATCGATGCCATTATCTCCCAACACGTAAGCCATCTTAACAAATCTGAATTTTATGAATTTATTTACATTTTTTTATATTAATTGAATTAATGTGGTTTTTTATTAATTTAAATCTGTAGAATAAGAAAATCCGATTGGAATTGGAAGAGAGGCAAAAGCAGCAGACGAGGCTGCTGGCGGCGGCCGTCGGCGAAGGGGCAATGAGGAAATTGAGGGAGAAAGACGAACAAATCCAGAGAATGGGAAAATTGAATTTAGTCCTTCAGGAAAGAGTTAAAAGCCTCTACGTCGAGAATCAGCTGTGGAGGGATCTGGCGCAGACTAACGAGGCCGCCGCGAATTCCCTCCGAAACAACCTTGAGCAAGTACTCCTCCATATCGGCTCCGAGGGCGTATCGGGCGGCGGCGGCGTCCCGGCCGCCGGAGACGAGGAGGAGGACGTCGAGTCGTGCTGCGGCAGCAGCGACGGAGGTCGCGGCCGGGAGGAGGAAACCGTCGCCGCCGGAAGGGAGAGGATGTGCAGAATGTGCGGCGAGAGGGAGCCGTGCGTGCTGCTGCTGCCGTGCCGGCACCTGTGCCTGTGCGGGCCGTGCGGCGGCGGGTCGCGGCAGCTGAGGGAGTGTCCCGTCTGTAACGCCAGCATGGACGCGACGCTCCACGTCAACATGACGTCATCGTAGGATTTGGATCAGTAGTTGTAGCGTAGATGTAAGAAACAGAAAAATGAGAAGGAAAATATTGGAACATAGTTTTTTTTTTTTGTTGTTGGTAGATTTGTTTG
>BKCP01006049.1:203308-214891 GCA_008636005.1 Striga asiatica | reverse complement strand
AATTTTTCCTTAATAGTGGGTAGATTTGTCAACTTTAGGAAGGTAATGACTAATGGGAATCACCACTTTTGGTATTTACTTTATGGTCCTTTTCAATCTATCCGTTCACATATGAGGACCAATTGGATTGTTATTATGTGCTTTGAGGCCATAATTTACATTATTGTCCATAAGTCCATTGGCATGAGGGTCTGTGCTCATTAATGTTTTTTTTTTTTTCAAAATTTTAATACTCTACTAGTTTCCTTCATAAAAGTTTGAGTCAATGAATGCTGTAATTTTTTAAGAGATTTTCCTAAAAAGACACAAGTTGTTTATATCAAAATTCGAAATCATATAGCCATCTACTACTTTAATTGGCATACAATAAAATGGGAGCTCTCTTATTCACTTAGCATATGATTATAAAATTACCATAAAAGTGAATTATTTAATCTTGTAATTACAATCAAATACAAACTATTTTTTTTCTTTCAAAATTATAGTATCCTACTACCAATAATAATAATAATAAATATGGGGCTGTGAGTTGGTTATATGATAGTTGACAACACACACAAGCAGGTGGGATATCAAGGATACTGAAAAAAGCATAATAAATTTTGGTGGTTTTCTTCAAAGATATGCAATTAAAATGTCACGTATAGGACCACGACTTTTTATTTCATTTAATTTAATTTAATTTTATTTTTCCTCCCCTAACTTTTCAGGCCATGTGAAAGCAACTTCTATTTAGAGTCCTACGGACCAACGTGAAATCCTTTGTCCCCTCAAAGCTTTGTTGCCTTGTGACTTATGCCACCTTTAAAGCAAAAATAATTTCTTGGAAGGACAAAATAATTAATTGATCGATTGATAATTCTTCCTATTTTTTTTTTTTATATATATATATTTTTGTATTTTTGGTCCATGTTTATGGGTTTTATTTCATCAAATCAATTCTAGGCATTGATTGCCTTTGTGCCACAAAATATAGGCAACGGATATTTATTTATTAATGGTCACCCAAAATGTCGTGTTAATTTGTTAGCTACTTTTTTGCTAATTGAAGGAGGACCACGTCCTTTGGGGACTAGGATTTTAATTGCACTTAAAAGTCGTCCACAATTAAAACATTGAGAGTGATTGTCATTTTAAATTTGAATTCTAATTATATGAACAATATTAGTGATTGAAGTTTAAACTTAAGTCATTATAGTGATATCTATCATTTATTAATTTATTGTGGTAATGTTCTTCCAATCAATTAGGGTTTTTGAATAAAATGACGAAATAATGAGAGGTAAAAATAGGTAGTTTTTTGTAGAATTTTTTTTTATATTGATCATTGATTTATTAGGAATCTGAAAACCTCGGGGTCACGACATTAAATATATTAGAATATGTTGTTGTAGTTTTGGTTGATGGGCCACAAAATATAGGTACAATGAAGACAAACGGGTCAGTGCAAATTCATAGCACTTTCACCATTTTTCTCTTTCAATTCTGATGGCTCTCATTTTATTTTATTTTATTTCATTTCATTTCATTTAATTATTATTGTCCAAATTATCATACTACATTACTGTCAGTTTTTTCAGCCTAAAGTAATAATGAGTTGAACGAAAAAGGCCAAATTCTGCTTTAATTTCTTTATTTCGAGGACTTTCCTCATGCCTTCCATTATCCTTTCCTTCATCATCATCTTCCTAAATAAATAAAATAAACTAATTATGGATGGAGTGTAATACTATTCATTCGCTGGGCAATGAATTGCAGAATCATACAGTCTGATTTTTCTCATTCAATAAAACAATCATAGAAGATGTACGTATTGATTGTCACAATCATTGTTTATTTAATTTGTGAAATTAAGGCATTATTGTGACAGTAAAGCTTGGTTGATGCCTTTTATTTATATTATCTTTGTTATGCTATAAATGGCTTCCATATAATAAATTATGATTTTTTTTTTCCTGAATTATTATTTTTCTTGTGGTCATCTTTTGGAAATGAATTAATAATTATCACCAATTCAGATTTGAATGTGGACCTAATTGCAATTAATAGTTGCTTGGGTCTAGGAAATGGACCTAATAATTTACTATACATGTATAGGATAAAGAAGCCATCGCCAATTGTACTTGGGAATCATAATTATTTATTTATTAGCTAGCCTGCAAAATCACTTAATTTAAAGAAAAAAAATGATGTTGCTTATAATTGACGTAGCTAAATTAATATAATAATCATGTTCTTTGTTCCTAATTGGAAACTGTGAAATCCATTCAAGAATTTGTTAGCAGTATATATATGTCGATGTACGAACCAGATTCTTTTAATTGTATAATACTACAGTCGAGTTTTTAACAATTGGATCAGAAGTACAATCACGTATGAATATGTTTATTTTTATATGTTGATTAAATGATAAAAATCCTGATGATTGTCTTAAATATCTGACCATGCTTTCAAATTCAAATATTGTATTATTATGTGATTGACTTTCTTGTAGTCGATTGAGTTTTTACACACATATATAGTTAGATTTAGTTAAGAATATTTATATGTTTTTCTACGTTTGATCAAATGTTTATTAAGTTTGATTTTAAAAAATATAATAAGTACTTTTTAAAAATATTTATTAAGTTTGATTTTAGCATACAAATGTATCTTATAATCAATACCCCACCTTTGATTTTGGCATCCACTTAAATTGAACCAAAAAATATAAAATAAAATAATAACAAATATTGTGAAACAATTCCTTGTTGATGGGTCCATTGAGCCCACAACGTGTGGATCACTGCGAAGCAGCAGAGTCATTTTAGTGACCTGCCCTGTGTCGTATTGGAATCAACGCCACCGCATAAAAAAAATAACAATGATAAATTAATAAAATAGTACTCATTTATAGTATAATGTCAGTGATTAATTGCAGCCTTTGTTGGGAACCTAATTGGGATAAAAAAACAAAGGAATTCTTTTTTTAATCTCCCAAAGTATGTCATTTTTTTGAATTTGTCATACTCCCTCGTATTCATAATAAGTGTCGTTTTGGGAAGTTGCACACTAATTAAGAATAATTTTTTTGCCAATATTAACCCTCATTAATGAAGATAGAGATAGATGTTTTAAAAAAAAGATGAAGAGAATATGAAAAGACGTAGTGTATTTATTAACTAAATGAGGGTAAAAATGGAAAAATATGTACAAAAAATCCAAAACGACATTTATTTTGGTTAATAGTTGATAAAGCCAAAATGACATTTAAAAAGAATAGGAGGTAGTATAAATTTTTTTTTATAATTTATCTTTCAATGTAATTAATTTTAAAGATAAATTTAAAATTCATCATTAATTAAATTAAAAACTCTTTTATGACATATTAGAGTTTTCAATTGAGGAGGCAAACTGTTAGTTTCGATTACATTAGAAGATAAATTATAAAAAAAAAAAAAGTTTATATGACAAACTCAAAAAAATATAGCGATAGGTTAAAAAAAAAATTCCAAAAAAAAAAGAAAAAAAAGAGAACCCTTGAACAACGCCGGTAAATTTGAAGATGCCCCACCGGCGTACGTTAGCTCGGGGCGCCGTCCTCGTTCCCGATGGCTTCAGTCCTGTTAATTAACCTCATATGATGAGTTATCAACACATGCATGCATTTGTTTGCAATAATTAATTTTTTTCTTTATTTACTTTCTCTCTTTCACGCTGTAAAAGCAAAATCGTTATGTATTTATTATATTGGTGGTACATTTGAAATGATATTTCTTAGTCATGTCTTGTCTTGTCCCTACCCAAAAAAATTAAAAAAAAAGGAATTTTAATTATTTAAAAATAAAAAGATGGTTTGTAGATGTTTGTTGCAAAGAATGTGAATTAACATAGTAAATTTAGTATTTTTGCNCAAACCAGTCACACTTCTGCTAGAGGAATTAGTCAAATTCAAATTATTCTTGAAGAATACATTTGATCAAAAATTAATTATCTTTCAGTTGAGTAGTAATATATTATAAAAAGTACTTATACTTTAAAATATTATATTTTTATTTATATTATTTTACATAGTATTACCTTATGTACCGCGTAGATCTGATGGAAAATATGGGACCTACGAGCGGCATTTGGACTAATTACTTTGACAAAATTATAGTATTTGACTACACGGTTTTATCTTATCTATTTATTTTAAATCATTAGAAACATGAATTAAGTTGGATAGTATTTTATCACTATTTTGTCACGGTCTTTATAAACGTGCAATTTCAACTTTCTGAGCAGGAATTATTGATTTTGTGACGTTTTTTTAAGAAAGTGATAAATAAAGAATTGACATGATGGTACAGACCCCACTTTTATACAGTAGTATTATCAAACAGAAATAGCAAAAGAAAAAAATAAAAACATTATTATATAGTGATTGATGTGTCTGATTAGATTTACTTGAACATGGAAACAAGACAAATAAGTGGCAATTACATGGCACAAATTATAAAGGCATTTGAAATTTGATCCCAATAGACAGAATAGACACCATCATGATATTGCCAACCTAACAAAAGGACCCCTACTTATTTACCCCTCAACTGCCCATGATATTGATTTTTTAATTTAAAACCATATATTAAAAAAAATTAAAAAAGAAAAAAACTCATTTTTGATATTGTTTTATAATAATAACCCCTCCAAAATTGACCCAACCCAAAGAATCCCAGTATTTTAGGCCCATGTTTGTGAAATTTCCATTTTTTATTTTATGAAAGCTTTGTGGGCCCAATGGAAAAGGATATCTATCACCAAAAGCTGTCCACTTTTGTAGATTTATACCAAATTCCTTTTCATTTGGAGGGGTTAGAATAGAATCATATGTGGAAACAAGACAAAAAACCAGGCAAGAATATATTGATACTATTTAAGGAGTTGAGGGACCATTAGTACAATCCTTTCTTTCTCCATAGTTGGTTTTGGGACACATAATAATAGATCTTTAGATGTTGGGACTCCACATGGTTGTAGCAAGAGAGAGAGAATAAATAAATAAATAAATAAAACTCCCAACTATATTGTCATGAATTCATGCTTAAATCCAAAACAAAAAAGTCACTCCATGATAAAAGTAGATAACAATGCAAACACTGTTAAATCCGAACCGGCCTGTAACCGGCCATATAAGGGCCGGTCGAACCGCAAGGGTCGCGGTTCGGTCCAAGGTCATTAATTTTTTTTTTTTTGCACCGGCGATCCGGTCCTGGCCGGGCCGGTTTGCGGGCCGACCGCCGGCAACGGTTTTGATATATTTTTTTTTTTAATATCTAAAACCGGCGGGTCCGGGCTCAGAACCGGTCCTGGACCACCCCTCTATCCGGTTCGGTACCGGGCCTCGGTCAGGCGGACCGTCGACCGGCGGGCCGGCCGGGCCGGGCCCGGACCCGTTGAATGGCCACGTCTACTTACGAACTGATGATGTGACAGAAGATTAGTGATGCAGAATAAATATAATTATTATTATTTAGTAGATTGGTAAACAAGTTAAGTTTAGGGCTTTATGAGTCTTATTTAAAGACGCCTTCTTTTCTTTGTTATGGAGAGTTGACTATGAAGAAAATATGAACTGATTGTGAGTTTTATCGAGAGAGTATTTTGTTTATCTTTCTCACTCTTACGCTTCTTACATCAGTTGATATCAGCAGTCAGTACGATTCGCGGTGTCGCTGGGACGACAAGATGTCGCAAACAAACAACGTGATGCAACCTTCAACAATCGGTTTCAACAGATCGACTACCGATTTCAACAGTTGGACGTGTGTTTCACGGATTGGTTTGCAGGTCTTTCGACGAGGATCGAGGATTTGCGTTTGACGCTTAACAACGAGGTCTCGTACTTGCAGATGAACCGTGCCGCCGGCGACCAGGGTGTGCACGGGGGAGTTCAAGGAGGAAGTGGATGTCATGTTCCAGGTGGGGCGCCCCATCGGCGATCTCCACAACCGTCGCCCGGCGATCCAGACGGCGAGGAGACCATCTCGGAGGTGGATCCCTTCGTAGAGTTTCCGCCTCCGGCCGTCGAGACTAAGCCTGTTGCTGCGCACGACGACCAAGATGTGTGGCAACAGAGTGTGATTTTTGAGGAAGATGATGGGATATTGTACGACGGTCCGCCTATTTTCTATAAGGAGCCTCCGGTGATGGGCACATATAAGGGCCGGTCGAACCGCAAGGGTCGCGGTTCGGTCCAAGGTCATTAATTTTTTTTTTTTTGCACCGGCGATCCGGTCCTGGCCGGGCCGGTTTGCGGGCCGACCGCCGGCAACGGTTTTGATATATTTTTTTTTTTAATATCTAAAACCGGCGGGTCCGGGCTCAGAACCGGTCCTGGACCACCCCTCTATCCGGTTCGGTACCGGGCCTCGGTCAGGCGGACCGTCGACCGGCGGGCCGGCCGGGCCGGGCCCGGACCCGTTGAATGGCCACGTCTACTTACGAACTGATGATGTGACAGAAGATTAGTGATGCAGAATAAATATAATTATTATTATTTAGTAGATTGGTAAACAAGTTAAGTTTAGGGCTTTATGAGTCTTATTTAAAGACGCCTTCTTTTCTTTGTTATGGAGAGTTGACTATGAAGAAAATATGAACTGATTGTGAGTTTTATCGAGAGAGTATTTTGTTTATCTTTCTCACTCTTACGCTTCTTACATCAGTTGATATCAGCAGTCAGTACGATTCGCGGTGTCGCTGGGACGACAAGATGTCGCAAACAAACAACGTGATGCAACCTTCAACAATCGGTTTCAACAGATCGACTACCGATTTCAACAGTTGGACGTGTGTTTCACGGATTGGTTTGCAGGTCTTTCGACGAGGATCGAGGATTTGCGTTTGACGCTTAACAACGAGGTCTCGTACTTGCAGATGAACCATGCCGCCGGCGACCAGGGTGTGCACGGGGGAGTTCAAGGAGGAAGTGGATGTCATGTTCCAGGTGGGGCGCCCCATCGACGATCTCCACAACCGTCGCCCGGCGATCCAGACGGCGAGGAGACCATCTCGGAGGTGGATCCCTTCGTAGAGTTTCCGCCTCCGGCCGTCGAGACTAAGTCTGTTGCTGCGCACGACGACCAAGATGTGTGGCAACAGAGTGTGATTTTTGAGGAAGATGATGGGATATTGTACGACGGTCCGCCTATTTTCTATAAGGAGCCTCCGGTGATGGGCACATATTTTTGCGGCAATATGGGTCCCGCGTCGGACGTCGCAGAAGTCGAGCTTTTGACGGGGATGCCGTCGTTGAAACCCGATGTTTGGAATATCATGGTCAACGATGGTTTTTCGGAGCTGAAGGCGAGACTCAATAACTGGTGGGCCATTTTCCGATTGTCTATCGCGAAGTCTCCCAACAACAGGATGCTTGGCCGTAGTTATGGATTTTAGCGCGGCGAACAATGTGGTATGTTTGTGTCAATGCAGTTGTGTGGGTTATTTGTATGAAGGCTTGTACATGTTCCTTTGCAGCAGTTCAATCCTTGCCTAAGATTATGTTCACTTTCGGGGTTGTTGGGTGATCTTCAACCTTCGTGTTCGATCGGGGGAAACGTTGGGCTATTCCTGTCATGAGACGTCTCCAACGGGAACGGGTCAGATTCGAGGGCGAATCCTATTCAACCGGTGGAGAATGGTGCAGAATAAATATAATTATTATTATTTAGTAGATTGGTGAACAAGTTAGGTTTAGGGCTTTATGAGTCTTATTTAAAGACTCGTTTTCTTTGTTATGGTGAGTTGACTAATAAGAAAATATGAATTGATTGTGAGTTTTATCGAGAGAGTATCTCGTTTATCTTTCTCACTCGTACTTTTCGTACATCAATTAGCATATTGTACACAGTGAATATATTATTGAAACGTCTCAAAATCTTGGCATGAGGTAAAACTTGCATAAGATAGGTAGGCGAACATTTCTATACGCATATACTTATTAACTTGGAGTATAACCATCTTTTGAAATACATTATTTGATATCCGTATATATGGAGGGTTCGAGTAATTTGATATAGCTTTTTTATATTAAACAAAAACAAAATCCATATTAGTGGTGAATTTTGTAATCATCCCTTGAAATTTAAGTAAGATTGTCCACATTGGATCATGACCTCCCCTTATTCTCTTTAAAGTGAAGAAAATGGATGATCCTCAAGTAGTTTGAGCTTTTTTTTATGTCTTTGTCAATGAGAATCAAAAGTGGGTTGAAGCCAAAGGCAAGGCATTTTTAGTTTACCCCTCCAAAGTGGGAATATTTAAAAGGGAGAGGAAGAAAAAAAAAGAAGATTAGTGCTTGGAATAAGTCAAGTTGCTCCCATTTGAACCATTCTTTTGACAGATGGTTGGTTCACACATCATATTCCTCCCAACTGAAGAGCAACGTTAAGAAATTTATCTAAATAAAGTGAAGAAAAAGAATGGAAAATCTGATTTTTGCACCAAATGTGAATCTTTTTTTAAGTCAGACACATAGTGGAGAACCAACTCTTATCTTAAGGTATCATCATAATTATTAATGCCTACCTTTTTCTAGTACATAGTACCACTAAAATCCTGTTACACCCACAACAAAAAACACAAAGTTCAAATTGTTTGATTTTAAGTTTTTTTACATACACAAAGGAGTTTCTTTCTTGCAAGAGAAAAAAGATGATGTAAGAAAAGGGCTGTAGTGGATACCCACACACGTACCACCATCAAAAATTTTCTATATCACTTTATCTTTTTTCAATCTTTTCTTTGTTTTTACCCTTTTACTTTATGATAGAATAGGAATAGAATAACATACCCAAATTGTACCATGATGAAGATTGTTGGGTATCTGGATAAAGGGTCACATTTTCTTTTCCCCTAACTTTTTNCTACCATTTTTTATGTGTTTTTTGGCCGCAAAGTGGTGAATTTTTATATTACAAGTAACTAAAAAGGAAGTGACGTGTCCCCACTTTATCATAGCTTCCCCCGTGCTTAAGTTAAAGGAACATAAAATTATTATCAAAGTTTTTAAATTAAGTATTTTTTACCAAAAAAAAAATTATAAAAGAGATATTAAAGCCTTCACTTTGGGCTCATCTACACTGCTTTTGAAACAAGGCAGTTGAGGACACACAAAGAGCCCTTTTTGATCCATCCATGGGCTTGACTTAGTTGAGTGTTGATCCAAATAGTAGAGCCCAAATTTTTGTGGGCCTACTTAATTCGTGCATCGATGTGCTATTGACGTGTGGGGAATGTGGCCTTTTTGAGCGATTGGTTTTTGAAGTCAAAAAATGCACCTAGAAATTTTGATCGGCCTATTAAATATAGTTTTTTGTGTCTCTAAATAGTAATATGATATAATCACAAATTATTGTGTAAAACAACCTAAAAGCATGTAGATTCGTTATAAATTTGTAACAACAAAATGATACTTGCATTATAAAAGGCCGTATTTTGATTTATGTTGTCTATTATATGACAACATTTTAATTTGAAATGTGCATATATATCGAAAAAACAAAGAAAAGTATATGTGTAATGATTAAAGTATAATCGTTAAAAGGTGAAGCTAGAAATGAGTACCCAAATTCAGAATAAAATATGATTCATTTATAAAATACCAATCGAATATCATTCAATTTCATTCCTACTTTTCCACCAACTCTCACCAATAATCTATACTTATATAATAAGAATTAACATTTATTCAAAATAGTAGGTCAACTTATGGTCAATGTCAGATTTGCATTAAATATTTTTCAAAACTGATAAGTTTTTGTCCTTTTCACACTTCTCATTAATTATGTCATTTCACACTTCTCATTAATTATGTCATTTTCACACATCTAATTAAATCATTCCATATGAGCTTTTATCGTTAAAATGTATAGCGATCTGTTATGATCTTATCCTATTGATATTTCCATGAAGCGTCCTTATCGCGTTCTATTTTTTGGTAACCACTCTATATCAATAACTGGATATTTGGTTAATGATAGCACACGTCTTTATTTCAAGGAGCGGATATTCTTTGACCTTTAATTAATCTGAACTGATTGACTTGACTTTTCAATTTTTAAAAACTCTTTTTTTATCGCACGTTGGTCTTTTCCTGAAGAAACCCGTTTTTAGTCACGGTCAATTATATGTTGCTGCTTCGCGTGTAAATAATAGAAGGGGGTTGAAAATATTAGTTTGTGATAATGAGGAGTTACCAAATAATCAAACTCATAATATTGTGTACAAGGAGGTTTTTAATAATTTATGATTGTTACCGAACTTTTTATGATTCAACAATGTTCCTATTTATTTCAATAATTTCAATTTCGATCCTAATGCACGTGAGATTATATTATTCTTCCACATTTTACATCCCGTGCATCGCACGTGTTACATACTAGTTATGACATAAAGCTCATTAAGAAAAACAATTAAATAAATAATAATGCTAACAAATAGTTTGAATTTATGCACTACAGACAATTCCATTACACATTTGTCAATTTGATGATGCTACAGGCTACAGCTAGTCATTGTACATATTAATACTTGTGCATTATTAAAAAATTAGAGTCTGAGCTTTATAAGTACTGCTAGCTTTTATTTTCTCCCGCAATCAACTAGCTAAATAAAACCCCATTTACAGTTCTAACTTCTAATACATAATAATCAACTATTAAGATGATAATGCACATTGTATTATTTTCTTTGAATTATTAAGTTTAGCATGTGCAAAACCAGTCAAAACAAATGCCTATAAAACACTTTGACACTAACACATTATCTACTTAAAAATAAACTAATCTTCATTGGTATCAGTCACTTTAAGGTACTCCAATCATGATTTTCCTCGTATTATAGCAAATACTACTAACAATAAATAAAACAAAAAAGAAAAGAAAAAAAGAGCTGGAAAAGTCAGTAAAAATACAGAGTTGAAAGTCAAAGATTGAATTTTACACATTTTGGTCAGGCTTCAAACTAACACAAACTAATTACTTGTGAACTCGGCTCGAACTTGTTTATCTGACTCATTAATATTAATAAATGAAGGGAAACGCGAGCTTAGTTCGATAAAGACTATTGCTGAAGTTTTAATTCAAGCACTATTGAGCTTGAATCAATTCATTCATCTTACATGTGAACATTAAAAATGCCGATGAAATGAACAGGTTTCATTTTATACTTTTTTTCGCACAAGATCAGACGAACAAATTAGGCAGAAAATTTTGCAGAAGATCAGGCGAACAACAAATTACGCAGAAGATTAGGCAAACAACAAACTAGTTTTTTCATATGTATAAATCAAAGTATGTGTAAAACTGAATAAACCCACAATTCGCATCAAAATAGCCACAGCATTAAACCTAACAACAATTCACATCCGAAATTCAAACAAAAGGGCTCGTTTTCTTGCACAACAGTGAGGGCTCGTTTTCTTGCACAACAGTGTTCGTATTTGAACGGTATCCAATCAAAAAAGGACGTGTACAGTTTTCTCCAAGCAGCCATTTTTCATGCTATACTCTGAAAATTATGTATCCCATGCTATCTACACAAAACAAAGAAAGCCACATT
>BKCP01006049.1:150111-203252 GCA_008636005.1 Striga asiatica | reverse complement strand
TGAGAAATGGAAATCATGAAGAAGTCATCCTAATCAACAAGAAACGTGCGTAGAACCATAGCTAATCGCTTGGAGGCTCGGATCAGACATATTAGTCGCCCACGAATGAGGACCTTCTAATTCACCTTCTATATTATAAGCATAACAAGGCCATCTAACATTTATCCCACATAATCCTTCGATACCCATATCCATCATTTTCTGAGTCCTGTCGAGCACCACAAGGCTCGAGAAGGTCGAAAAGCTGTTCCCCACAAACACGTTCGATCTCAAGCAAACTTCATAGTCAATGGCCGATTGAATCAGATACGAATGCTTCTTGTATAAATCAAGAAAGCCCAGTTTTTTCTTGTCGAGAGGAAAAAAGCCTTCTTTCCAGCCAGAAAGTGTCGAGTTATCTTCTAAAAGATCGTCCGCAATTGCGAGGTAGATAGCTACTGGAGTTTTCAAACCCTTTATATTTCCCACTCTCTGCATAATCTGCTCCTTGCAGCTGCATATTTCATTAACATTTAATCTTTGCTCGAGTTTCTTGCAATGGATCATCCAATCCTTTTCGATTCTCATGTGTACGGCTATATAAGGCGCCGTTTGGGGCGAAAAATTGCTCTCGTTCTGAAAAGAGCCGATTTTACGGCTTTCTTCAAACCCGATTTCTCTAATTTTAGAAACAACCTTATCAGCTTCTCTGGATATACTATCTTCCAAGACTAAGCATTTAAAGATCTTTGCATAGTCTTTAACGGGCCAGTGATCATGCCACAAAAAAGGGTTCTTCCCGGATATCTTGATTATCTCGTATTCATCATAAGGATGCTTGCTAAAACGGATCAACTGATCTAAATCGATCTCTACCGTCCATTTTCGCCCGCTTCCCTTTTGCAGCTCGATCGCATCACTTCTGTTCGAAACCTCAGAATATCGGCCCAATCGGACAAAACCTTCACAGAGGGAATTAAAATTGTCGAATTTGAAAACCTTATCGAACGAAATGGGTTTAAGCAGATCAACCTCTTTGTAAAACAGAGAGGCACTCAAGCTCGGCATCAAAAGTGTTCTATTCAGCATCCTTGCTGTTAGACAAGCTCTAGCAAATGCAATTTTTTGATTATTCAAGCCCCAAATGATTTGTGGGACCTCTAAAAACTTGATCTTTTGTTCATGGGTATGCAAATCTAATGCTAGTGGCTGAGTTTTGAAAGCAAATAAGTCGCCACGGTTAATTCCACCGAATACAGAATAACTACGAAGATAAGCTGTTCTAAAAACCAGAAAAATTGCAGCCAAGATCAGGCATTTGCATGCCAATGGATTCAAATTCATGCCCAGGAATCTCATAGGCTTAAAATTAATTATGCCCATTGGAAAACTGTATGGGCCCAAATCTAACCTAGAGAATCAGGGCAAATATAGTAACCAATCTAACGCAAGAATAAGGAAGAAAGATAGGCCCTTTACCCCTTTTTAGTGTGTATTGTGTGGTTTTACCTCAATGTAAATGGCAGCTGCGAAAATCCTCAATAAGAAAAGATATAAGCCCCAAGTGGAAACCATACATGCGTGTTTAGAGTAGTGAGAAAGTCGTTCCAATAAAAACTTGCTGACATGATTTCAAGACTGATTTTGAGATGGTAAAAAAGTGCAAATCAGGAATCTCTGAATGGAGCCTGATGATGCGTGGAAATGAATATGGAAAAGGCAAAATTCCTGTAATTGGAAAGTAAATACCATTGAAGGCCAAACCAAGAGAGCTCGAAGAAAGAAGGGAGTTTCTCGATCTGACAAAGCACCTGGAATTGGAAGTAGCATTTTTATTATCAAGTTTTTTATTTTTTTTTTTAATTTTTTTTGAAACGTAAAAACCAGATTGGATAAAGATTAATTTAGAATATATATTTAAATTAAAAAATGAATTAATCAGTATAAATTTTTTTTTAGAAAAATCTATATATATATATATATTTTAAAATGTGAATGGATATATGATAAAATACAATGATTAAGATTGAGTAATTTAATATAGTAAAATAATAAATGAATGATTGGTAGTTAATGATGTTTCAATGAAAAAAATAATATTATGTACAGAAAAAAATAAAAATATTTTACATCGCTCCAAATTTTCTTGCAAAAATAATAAAATATTGTAGCTCAATAATCGTGTTCAAGCAGATCACCGGCGAGGATGTGGAAGACTCGCTGTTGAGCACCCGATCTTCCTTTGCCTTAGCAGCCTTCTCAACAGCTGAAAGAGTTACCGGAATACGCTCATCAACAACAAATCGAATTATTTAATTAATCTTTGAATAATGAGATAGTTAGTTCTTAATAAGAAAAACTATATACTTTTTGATATATAATAATGTACTGACATGTAGTTTATATATGTCATGATAATGTAAAATGTATTTACATATATTCTAGATTAATATATTTTTATACACATATACATGATATACTTACATTCTTATTTAAAGTTTTGTATACATGGTTGGTCTATGTTAACTTGTGTAACCTGTTTAACTGATAGGTATTTATAATTTTTAATATATAGATATACACACTTTAATATTCAAACCTCATACTTTAACATATAAAATAAATATAAAAAATAATATTTTTATTATAAATTTATACATTTTATAGAGAAGTATGTATGATTAACTAATAATTATGCAGTATAAGAACATATTTTATGTATCTGCAACAAGTAAAACTGATGGGTGTGTTGATAGGTAAAAAAAGGAGGGGAATTGGGGAAATGTGGTGAATTTATTTAAATTTTGCTACAGTACCAAAAGAGGGTTTGGTGTAGCGTTTAGCAGAACGAACCATATATTAAAAAACGACCGAAAAGGAGGTTAAAAAAGAAAAAAGTGTCAGAACATATAACAGAAGAACCAAGTTAGAAGAGTTGACAGTATATGCTACAGTTCCATGGTTGGAAGGCGACGAACTTTATCAATGCTTATTGATGTTGGTGTTATAAAACTAGAGAAAAAGAGAGAGAATAGAGAAAATGTATTCCCTTAGGTATGTTTTTCATTATAACTGAAGCTCCTATTTATAGGAAACTCCTGATGGCACAATTTGTAATAATACAAATACATCGAGGGCAAAATAGTCATTCACATATATTATTTTATTATTTCATAACACTCTCCCTTGAATGACTATTTTCTAAACATATTTTAACTGATTTGAACAAAGCCCAATCTGCACATCTTCAAGTGTATCTTGTGGCCATCAGGTACCGTTGCTTCAGCACGTCAGGAAAACCCGGTAGGACAAAACCTGATCATCTTGAAATCATAACATTGTTTCTTCAGGAAAACCCAGTGGGACAAAACCTGAGCATTGTGGAAGCACAACATAGCTCCCCCTCAAATAGATCATCTTTAGTGGAATATCCATGTGCTGCCTCGTTAAAACCTCGTCAAGAAAACCCAGTGGGAAAAAACTTGATCGAAGGAAAAAGAGTACAGCTACTCCAGTATCTCTTATCATCGTGAAGAATCATATCATTTATCCAGTAGTTCTCATCATACCATGAATATGCCTCGTTAAAACCTTATTAGGAAAAACCCAGTGGGACAAAATCCTAATGAAGGAAAAAGAGTACACTATTCATGTGAATACGCCATCCTTGTTGCCTCATTAAAAACCTTGCTAGGAAAACCCAATGGGACAAAACCTCAGCCAAGGGAAAAAGAGTACAACGCGTATTTCATATATTCACCATAATAATCTTTCCATAATTTGCATGAGTATCATATAAATTCTTTCGGATTTGTAGATACTGATGGTATTCACGACAATATGTCATATCATGCTTTGTGCAATTTTTATTCTTAAACTCATTCTCATCATCAATTGATTTCAATGGTCTTATTGCCAATAATTCCCAATATTCACATTTCAGCTGATTTCATTTTCGACAATATTATTTATATAGCGCTATTCATTTGTTTATGTCGACACTTATTCATCTCCATTATTCTCCGTAGTATATTGAGATATCTCATTATCAATTGATTCCATCAATGGTTTATATATGCCTCCTTTCATCACATATTTGGGGGATTTCAATTTGCACAATATCAACGCTTCCAGCGTATTATTCCACCAACATATCATTTCATATATTTCACATCATCAGTATCATACAGTTTATGATTCGCACACTCTCAGTGTGATGCATATATCATTTCCAAATTTCAATCATTGATTCTCCCCCTCATCTTAACAGATCCCTGATCTGTATTTTTAGTATTGAATTTCTTGAGGGGAGTTCATATAGTCTCTATTTTGTTCTCGATTTCAACATATATTTGGAGGACTTTGAACTCATATCATTTGTAGTGTGCACATTTTTCTTTCAAGAGTTCATCATATCAGGTGAGTATATTACTAGCTTCATCACTTTCATATGACACTTATTTTCATTCTTTCATAATCATCTTGTGTCATCCTTAGATCAAACCATCTCGTAACTTCAGGTTATATGTCATATACACATTCTTTGATCAAATCATCTCGTAACTTCAGGTTACGAATCACACACATGTGGCTATCTAGTGGATCCATAATATCTAGTAGCACACATGGAGGGGTAGTGGGCCCATATATATCATACCCCTTTTATACTCAGATTGATCAAATATCGATTCACAAATATTTAGCTAGTAATATTTTTCACCAATCGAGAACAAACATCTCATATAACAAAGAATAAGTTCATCATGCAAACCATCATCAATAATATCGGCAAACATTTTTAAAATGATCACAATAATTCGTTGTGACACGTTTATCACAAACATTTCACATCATCTTTCGGCGGCAATAAATGCACTTTAAGTGTGTGCTCTGGCAAAATGTCTTTTAGCCACTGTTTAAATCCAGAATCGTGTCATGCCGTCTGACACACATACTTTTGAACACTGTTTAAGCCCAGAGTCGTATCGCATACGCATCATGTTTTTCTATAAATTATCAGGTAATTCAATCAATTTTCTTTAACAAATGTCCGAATTTACAAATGGATTTAGCACTCTCAAATATCCGTAAATATTATTCTTTTCTTCCGAAAAATATCATAAAAAAGATTTATCGATCTCGATTAGAAAGATTGAGGATGCTAATGAATAATGGTATTCCAAATGATGTTCGATGGTTGATCGAAGCACAAGTTCGATTGTCTGGAGAGTTTCCTTATTCATATAAATATATGCCAGGTATGGGTAAAAGTACTTTTGCAAAGAAACGAAGAGCAAAAAGATTAGGTGGATGCTTCAAATGCGCTCGATGGACTTGTGACACACGATGTAAATCTGTGGGGTACGTGTCCAAAAATCGAGAAGATAAAATAACGTTTATAAAGGATGGATTGAGTAAGGAGTCTTTGGATCAAACGATTCAACAGATTCTTGAGACACATCCTAGTGGATACGTGCATCGTGAGCTTATGTCTTTATGGATTCAGTTCAAAAATGAAGAAGAACGTTATAGTCTCGAAAATATTATTTCAAAAGATCAAGTTTGTAAAACTGGTCTTGTTAGTACGAAAAATCATACTAATACAGTTTAGTATGTTGTACTGTAATTTTCTAGAAAAACTTATAGTTGCCGACAGATAAGATTTATTTAAAACCCAACACCTTATCTGTCAGTTGCAATTGTCAGAAGAAAACAGTAAAATTATTTATTGCTTTGTAAAACTTTCTATTTAAATAGCGAGTCGTTCATCATAATCATATGCCTCACAAAGTTTTGAAAAATTCAGTTTATCAATAAATAGATGGATGTTTCAGAGTCTTCGCAAGGTAATAATTTTCTTCAACCGATCAAAACCATATGTGTTCTTGGTGGTTCTAAACTGGTAAGTTTTTCTCAAACTATTGATATTGTAAGTCAGTTAGTCAAAGAGATGGGGAATCAAAAAATCAATTTGCTGTATGGAGGGACTAGCAATACTTTCTATGATAGTCTCTTAATGGCTGGACAATGTTTTGAGATAGAAGTGAAAAGTATCATACCTTTTCGTAGAGCTTCAACAAAGGTCGTCAAGGATTCCACAAGCATGATGTTAACTCATTCCATTCATGATTGTATGATGGATATGGTGAACAATAGCGATGCTTTTATCATTCTTCCAGGCGGGTATGGAACGCTAATGACAATGTTCACCATTGCTTTATGGGCAGAATTGAAACTTCATAACAAGCCCATAGGTCTATTGAACTTTAATAACTTCTTTCATGGTTTGCTTGGATTTTTAGACATAGGAGTATATCAAACCTTTATATCTCCTTCAATGAGAGAAGTGTTCAAATCTGCTGACACGTCTGCTGAACTTATCAAAAAGCTTCAAGAATGCATCACATTTCAAGATTCTGTGGAAACACAAGGGGTCAAGCGAAAAAGAGCTTTTGATCCTTTAGATCTCTCATTATGAACCCAGATACTATTCAAATATGAACCCAGATATCATTCATGGGTGGCAGAGTTACGGAGTTTTACACTCTCGAGACGCACCCTTCTTTTATGGGTTCTATTATGTAATCTTTGCGTATTTTGTATTCATCAAGTATTTACTGCCTCTTTTCCATATTTCCACCATCTGAACATTTTGTACTTGTTTCTCAGTAATAATAATATCAATTTCGATTTTTCTCAGTGTATAGTAGTTCATGACTACAATCATTATCATTTGTGCTTCTTCCTGAGCACTTTATTGTAATATCTGTATGATCTCGTATCCCAATGTGATCTCGTCATCTGATATAGCCCCTTAGACTTATATAATATATTGAGAAATCATTTTTATGTGATCATCCATAGCTGGTAGCTTTTGATACCACTTTCTCATTTTGTTCAATCATCCAATGGTAGCTTCTAGTACCATTTCATCACTTTGTTTAATCATAAAGTGGTAGCATCCAGTACTACTATACCATGATATCATTTAATCATTATGCCATAACTTCCGACATCACATTAATCATGTGGTAACTTATAGTACCATCTCATCAATATTCATATCTCCATAAATTTGGAGAATTTATCAACTGATACTTCAGGACCAGGTTAGTCCATATAATGTCTGTTCATTAACTTTCACATGGTCAGATACAAAGTATCATTAATTTCACTCATTGGCTATCACTTAATTTGTACTGCCCATCGCCGGCGGCAGTGCCGCACTGGCCGACCCATGTATATGTATAGCCATTCATTTGTTGCACGTGGCGTTGCCACATGGCCATTCTATATCACCGGTTATCATTAATATACTGACTGATCCATTTAGCCGTTCAATATTATCTGTTGCTGGTGGCTGCAACACTTGGCCATTTCATATGATCGGTCATATTTCTTTATAATATTTTTGATCAATAATTGACCCGTTGGTTACCATTAAATATTACTTGCCGGCGGCAGAGCCGCACTGGCTGATCCATATAGCCACACATATTTCTTTTCATATCACAAGGGTCAATCCATAAATATTCACATGTCCATGTATCAAATATTACAATAACCAATCCATAAATATGCATATGTTCGTGTATCAAATAATTTCAAGAATACGTCATATCAATATTGGTCTTAAAGCGAAGCTCTATTTAAATGAAATCATAAACCGCTATTTTTGGTACTGTATGCATTTGTTATTTGAGAAAATTAGATTTTAAAGTTTAATGAATTATTGAAACATATATTGTTAATATAAAACATTAAATATCATTGCCTACATACACAATGAATTATAGGTTCATGTATTTATTCTAAGTGTCACAATCAAATAGTGAATGCATTTATTTCAATGTATTTTAATTCCTAACACTTGTTCATTTGAATGGTGTCTACCGACATCTAATCTTCATTTCTTTATGCTTTGAGAAAAGTGGCTCCCAAAGGTCATGGTCATAAATGGTTTTGGCATTTATATAATGTTAACTTGTCAAACTTGGTGGGTGTTGTGACATAAGTGGGCGGTCATTAAATTATTTCTCATTTTCTTACAAACATGATTCAATATTATATATATATATATATCACCATTACAATTTTCTCACGAAATGAAAAGATCATTTATTTCTCTTCCATCAAATGCCTTTCGTCTTCGGTGTTCCTCTCCTATCAAATATTTATAAGCTACTTATTTTATCCCTAAGCTCCAACTTTGTTATTCTCAAAAAGTTTATTATTTCTCTTGGCTGGACATCAAATTTTGCTATGCTCGATCATTATTCATTTTCATTTCTCACCATAAAAGTATAATGTATGGTTCATATATTATTCCTTACTCATTAGCCATGAATTTTTTTACTTTTATGTGATTGGAAAGAGTGTTAAATCACAGGCGAGATAACAAAATCATGAGAAATTACATACACGATGCTGGTGGATTAGTTTTGACATACCTCTCGGGTAAAGTATATATTTATCATTTGTACCATGATCAGCTTCATGAATTTGGAGCTTTTTCTTTGTTTTTGCGTTTGAATCTGGAGGCTAAGATGGTGGAAGTCTTCCTCCTCATGGTGCTTAAGCATGATGGTTGCTTTAAGAAAGCTTAGCCGAAAGAAAGTGATGAAAAATGATCATGATAAAGTAAAGATAAAATTCATAATTCTGGCATATTGAGTTGATTCAAGAGAAGAATAATAAGTAATAATCGGATTTCTGATACGGAGGTTCATCTCAAAGATGCAACCGTAGAGCATACTCTCGTCATATTACAAATCGAGCTCTAAAGGGCAAAGACTCGTGCTGATAACGTGTTATAAAACTAGAGAAAAAGAGAGAGAATAGAGAAAATGTATTCCCTTAGGTATGTTTTTCATTATAACTGAAGCTCCTATTTATAGGAAACTCCTGATGGCACAATTTGTAATAATACAAATACATCGAGGGCAAAATAGTCATTCACATATATTATTTTATTATTTCATAACAGTTGGTACAATAAAAAATGTTTATCATTAGATATATGAGGTGGTACAAACCGAAAAAACCATATTCTAAAAAATAATATAAATATACATTTCTATTACTCTACAATAAAGTAATGCAAAGATTGATCTCCCAAACATCATTGTTTATGATCTCACTAATTATAATCTGTGATTGACAGTTGAATTTTATGATTTCATTGTGATAACCGAAATCAGCTCTCTGGCCGTCCATGTCGTTCGAGACAACTTGCGCAGGCAACCGAGAAATTCCTTCGGTTGTGATAACCAAGAAAAGTAATCTGTGATACATTCACAAATTAATACATACATAGATTTGGCCAGAATAAAGTGAAAAGAAACCTTTGGTTGAACCATTTTACCTGTACTCTTTGTGAGATTATACACTGAAAATGAAGCTAGAATCTTGTCCTCAATGTTTGTACTTTTATCCCTAAGACAGTCTATCAATTGTGGCACCAAAATCGAGCATGCTGCAAGTTCGATTTCTTTATCCTCGACCGAATGTATACTGATACTAATCCAGCAAACAGTCACAAGGCTCGCGCGTGCCAAACATGGAATGCTGCTAGCTATTGAATACGAAAGTGCTGCCAGAAGTCTAGTTTTTCCGCTTGAAACCAGAGCTTTAGCCGTTTTCTGCTGCCATTTTTCCATCAGTTTTTCATCTTCATTCTGAGAATTTAAAAGTGCACATAAGCTACATTTTTTTTTTTTTTTTTTGAGAATTAGCATAATTTGATCAACTTCTACAAGTAAAAACACTGGTTCGAATATAGGCTATGTTTTGTAACTAGATAAGCTAGCTTATAGCTCTATTTGGTTAGCTTATAAGCTTCGTTTAGTAAGAGGATTTTTTTTTTAAAAACTTCGAGCTTATCTCATAAGTTTCTATGGGTAGCTTTTCAAATAAGCTCGTTGAAATTTTGATTTCAACTAGCTTATCATCTAACTTTACCACACTTTTATCATATAAGCTATACGATATAAATTCGAAAATCACTTATCAGCTAGTTTTACCAAACATAGCCTAAACGTACCAAGTTTAGGCTAATGTCTTTTCCACACAAGGAGCTCTTCACATCCTCTTCTTCATGACCAGCTTTTTTGAGAAGCCATCTCTCGATTTCGGGCTCTCCAGTATAAGAAAACTGTCCTCCCAAAATCAACAAAGCTCTGGCTGATAGCTCTTGGATTTTCTCGTCAAAAACCCGATACTCTAACGCTTTTACGATTGCGTCTATAGCTTCTTCTCTGTACACACTATATTCTCTAGTTTCGTGACTTTCATCCTGTTTCAGTATGAAATACCACTAGCAAAGATTACTTTTCCAATATCTTCCAGAAAACCTATTGTGCTTATATGTATCTAATGTGCTGAAAAATGGAAAAATGAAGATCTAACTTATAAAGTACAAATACAAACCATAAGTTCTAGCTGCAGCAATATGACTGCAACTACAGGTTGATCTTCGAGCCGGGCCCTCTGGAGTAGGAAGAGCAAAACTTGCTTGCCGTTGAAGCAATCCCATCCCTTCTTTATCCCAGTTAAACATTCCGTTATCTGGTTCCTCCTGTCATTCCCGAAAGATAATTTAATCCAGAAGGATAGACAAACAAAAGCCAAACATGACTTTGAAAATTGAAAGTCGAAAGTCTCTCACCTGCTAAGGCATATTAAGTCTGTCATCAATCCAAGAGCATGCTCATAATAAGAATTTGTGTTCTTCTTCATCCCGATTGCCAGCAGGGATATAATCGTCTCTTTGTTCAAATTCTTCGCCAAGTAATATCGGCAAATTCTATCCGCCTTAACACAACAGTGAAGAACAGCACAAGCTTTACTCTTCTCATCAATGTCGCCTTCATCCATTCTCCTCACTAGTAAACTTAAACCGCCAAGCAAGACAATTTGCTGAGCATTCTCCGAATTCTTATCCTCATTGAAACCCGTTAGAAGCTCGTTTAGAAAGTAATACGCGGCCTCGTGAGTATAGCACTTTACATTGAACAAAACTTCTAAATGATCACCAAATTCAAGCACACGAAGGACTAGCGGGACCCACTCGATCGACACCATTTGTTTAGCTTTCGGCTTTATGAGGTAAAGCAAAGCCGCGGCTTTTAGGAATAAGCTGCTGCTTCTGAATAGTTTTATCGAAATATCGAGATTTGGGTCTGAATTTAGTACCCAAAGCCGATTGGTCTCGTTTTTGGACACGAGCTCGGCTAAGAGCGACATTGCCAGTTCAAGAATCTCGTCGTCTGTGGAGACATAGAGTACTTCCATTATTCCTTGTATTGCCGAAGCCCGTGATAGCAAGGTCTCGATTATTGTTCCATCTCTGTGGGAATTTGAATTTATCCAGGCTTCGGTTATTAAACGAACTGCTTTTTTGCATTCTGATAGGCTTTCTGAGGAGCAAAGAGTGGAAATTGCACTCGTGGTAATGTCGTTAACATACGGACGATGGGCATTTTCGTCATTCTTGATTTTCTCGCTCATCAACATGTGGTGTGTGTGGACTTTAGAGTCTGTTGAGTTCTCGGCCCGGCAACCCAAGAATCTGAAGTAATTATCTGAACTTTTGCTGTCGGGCTTATGCAATCTATAGCTCTGACTTGATGATCTTCTACTAGAGCTAGTTTTTTTCTGTCAAAATTGAAGTAAACAACAAATCAAAAAAGATCGAAAAAGAAGTTCAATACAACTACAATAATAATAAGAATATATATAATTAGCTACTCACTTGAACAAGGCTGAAATGTGTCTCATATTCTTCACCACTGCACTCTCTTCTTTCGACCTCTGAATAACGTACATTATCCATCGACCGGGACTTTATAACTGGGCCAAAAACCGTCTGGTACCTATAGGCCCGAATAAAGTAAATGAAAGGGTACAACAACAATTACTCTCAAAAATAGATTTAGAGAACATAACTTAGACTTACATTACCTCAAATGAATTTCCTCAAAAACACAAGATTCACGAAAACATTACTTAGACTTACAAAGATTTGTTCGAATCCAACGATTTCTTTCTTGACCGCGACAAACTAGATTTCGAAGGCGAAGGCACCGAAGGAACAACAGAAGGGGTCTGATTCGAACCACCAAATTTAAGCCACTCAATGTAATAAACCGCAAACTTCTTCGTCCCGATATCCATAAGATGATCAAACTGTTTATCCAAAGCTTCGATTTTTCTCTTGCTATCCACATAACCCAAGCCCGTGAGAAAACCGAGCTCGTTTTCGCGCCAATCTTTTATATGAAGAAGATGAGGCAAGAAAACATGCTCCCACAGCTCGGGAAGCAAACGGGTCCGTGCTAGATATGGAGAATCGCTAAAAAGCTTCAAAAGGTATCTTGCCGAGACTTTTTCATTGTTGGCAAATTTGTAGACTATCGACAAGTAGAGATGCGCGCAGGCCGAGAGGTTCGATTTCGAGCCCAATGAAGCCGCATTCTTGAGAAGTTTAATAGTTTTCTGTAAAGACTCTAAATTTATCTCCTTATTAGACTCTTGAAAATGGATTAAACTATCGATGCTCTCAATGCCCATTTCAAGATGAGCCCAAATCTCATCCCCTGAGCTTCTGGGATTCCCATTTTCGAGATAAAGATTGCATTTTTCTTTGATATTTCTTCTAAAAACCTCGTCTTTCGAGTACCGGCCAACATAGCCGCACAAAATGGACACGATGGCCTTAATGGCGGCGGAGTCTATGGCGGGTTCTTCTTTTCTTGGAGTTTTTCCCGTATCGGACGAAATTACGGATGTGCCCCTCGCCGGAGGTGCCTTTTCCGGCTTGTGGGATGAAGGGGAGCCGAAGCTCCGGCGATCGTGGCAGATGAAGATGGGGAGGGTGACGGAGTCCTGTGGCTGTGGGCCACTTTTGAATTTCACCTTTTTGTTGGGCTTTCTTGAAATTTGGCGCTCGAATCCTTGTTCGGACAGCAGTTTGTGAAGAGACGCCATGGGAAATGGAAGTGGGCTAAAGGAGCGATTTTGTGAACTGACATTTTTTTATTTTTTATTTTTGGGTTACAGATAAATGAAAAACAGAGCAGCTAAAGACAAAGTGGTGCAGATGATTGAGGTTTTTAGACAATAAGGACAAAGATTTCTCCTCGTCTATTTCCCTTTTATTACTTCATTCTTCTTCTAATTTACGTTTTAATCTTTGATCCATTCATATTTTACATATTTGCATGAGAAATCTGCAATTACCTATTTACCTTCATGCTTTATAATGCTTGGACCGATTTATACTTTTATAGTTAGACTGTTATGAGTTGTTAAATGAAGTGAAATGCTCGTGAGTTGGACTCTCTCGGTTCAGATTGTAGAGTATGTTTGGTTTGCAAAGCTCGATAATAAGAATTCTTATATAATCTTTCTGACTCAAGTTCAACTTATTGAATCTCGATTTACAAGGAGAAGTCGAGCTCGACTCAAAAAAAGCTCGAGTCGAGCTCGAATATCATAAAATCGTCCTTGCGTTTACACCTTATGTATAGTTCAACATAATGCACTCATCCAGCTCAAGTGATTTAAAAAAAAAAAAAATGTATCACATATTTAAATAAACCTTTAAGAGTTGAACTGTTGAAGTAATGGACATAATTTCATGTCTTTTATCAAACACAAAGGGTCCAAAGAGTCGACCACACAATTGATCCTACCAATATTAATGTTTAGTTTGGCTCATTTACACAAGTTATGAGCCACTTTTCTATTTATCAAAATTTCTTACACCAAAAATCCATTTCTTGGTAACATTATCTTGGTTAAAAATGAGATTCCATTTTTTTAAAATTGAAATTGAATAAATGAGAAGGAAAAAATTTGGTATGCGCATGCATGTGCAGAGAGTGGTGTGTGATAGTGAAATGGTGGAATATTTGGACAAATGAAGTGGTCACTGGAATTAAAGGGCACAAAATTGGGTGTGGCTGATTTTTTTCTAAAGCTATGGCTTATTTTGTTATGCATAAAGGTGAATACAGATTGGCTGTCCAAAAATGACGTGGACTCCAAAACATGGGTTGTCCACAAGCTATTTAGCTATCTGTACTGTACATGTGAAAGTGGGCCTAGCCCAGTTGGGGACACCACACAACACATTTCACTCCTTTTGTTTTTGATCCAATTGGCCTTGTTTTAGTCATCCCAATCAACTTGCCCACCTTCAAGGTAATCTTGAAACTTGGGCATTTTATTGCATAACTAGTGAATCTTGATTATATAATACCAACATGTCACAAGATAGTAAAATCCATGGTTCATAGGCATTTTGTCATGTAAACTATATGAATTGTTTGTATTGTATTTGTACTATCTTGATCAGACAAATATGGTGGGAATATTAGATTCCTAATTTCTTATGACTAATTATTTTGTGAAATAACATAACTAATAAATAAGATATGGCATGGTTAATATAAATAAAATGTGTGTTTTGGGCAAAATGGGGATGTGTAAATTTGGTGGTACAAAAACTACAAACAATGGAAGAGACGAAATGTGGCTTTGTCCATTCACCTGTCTCCATATTTGTTCTTTGTTTCTTTTAATTACAGACAGTACATTCATACATTGTTTTTATAAAGTATGAACAGTCAAGAGTCAACCTATTTAAACGCGACATGTCTCACAATAGTCGTCTTATATTATTTATATTCATAGCATAAACCTTGACTTGCAAGCTCGATTATGTATATTTACGTTTCATTATCACGTATGTTTAAAAAAATATGTTAATGTGAATTTGTTTGAGAGCTAAAAGACGAAAACAACAGATTCGGTTTAGCCCATTCGAAATGGGTTATCAGTTGCAAATCCAATATTATGAATGGGCTCATATATGTCCTAACGTGCTGCTGTGAGCCCAATTATATTTCTGCAGCCCACACTGTGAATTACCCGACATGAATGAGTGTATGTTGAAACTCGGCTACATGTCGGTCTTCTTGGTTGGTTATATTGAATATAGGATCAACTTAATGTTGAATCAATTTTTTTAAGTGTTGTGGTTGCTTATCCACGAAATCTCTTATTTCCAATATCACTTTCTTCTGTTTTGAATAATCAGACCAACTATTTCTGCTTATCATTTTTCTCATTTCAATTTGTTTGATGGCGGCTTCTTTTTTTCTTGGAGTTTTTTCCTGTATCAGACGAAATTTCGTCAAATCCTTGTTCGAACACCCGTTTGTGGAGGGATGCCATGGAAAATGAGAGTGGGCTAAAAGAGCAATTTTGTGATGTTCTTCAACCGACATTTTTTTTTGTTTTTTTTTTTTTGGGTTAAAGATAAATGAAAAACAGAGCAGCTAAAGACAAAGTGGTGCAGATGATTGAGGTTTTCAGACAACGAGGACAAAGTTTCTCGTCGTCTATATATTTTCCCTTTATTTCTTCATTCTTCTAATTTTCGTTTTAACCATATTGACCAGTTGTAGTAAGTACTTTTTCATCCATTCATATTTTACATATTTGCATGAGAAATCTGCAATTTACCTTCATGCTTTATAATGATTTATAGTTAGACTGCTAGAGTTGTTAAATGAAGCCAACTGCTCGTGAGTTGGGCTCGGCTCGGTTCAGATTATAGAGCTTGTTTGGTTTGCAAAGCTCGTGAATAAGGATTCTTATTTTATTTTCTGAAGTTTTTACTCAAATCGACTCCTTAATACTCATGTTCGGCTTATTGAATCTCGAGTTACGAGGAGAGGTCGAGCTCTTATTCCTCGTAACATAACGCGTTCAGTGAGATTAAAATTAAAATTCTATAATGATATGTACAACAATAAAATTAATCAAAACTGAAAATAAGCCTCAACAAAGCATGATATTTTTGTTTGAGTTGCTCTTACAATTACAAACGAAGCATTATTTCTTATTATTACTGGAGTTTGCTCATCTAATGCAAAACATTGACACAAACATAACTTTCATCTTAAGAAAGCACACGACACAGAGACCACAATTCACAGAAAAGGAAAAGAAAACGAAGAACACAAAACAACTTTGATCTTCTCAAGGCCACGCTAGCTATTTCCCGTACGAGACACAATCCGTTACGTGAAACCCAATTCTCTTATTCTCGAGGTCGTAAACAACTTCCACACCCTCTTGTTGGCTGCTTCCGAACACTCCAGAAGCTTCCGGATCATCATCCATTCTCTCGAACAACAAACACACTGGCCGAGTCCCGTTTGTCGGCGGGGCCACCTTATAAAAGAGACTCCCTTGTGGCAACGCGAGGCTCACGTTGTTTAAGAAATGAAAAGTGTACCAAAAAAAAGAAAAAAAAAAGAAAAGTGATGGTCGGAAAATCGTAGGGTTGAGTAGCGTCCACCGGAATCCGATAGCAAAGGTCGAATCCGGTTGTAGCTTTCGCCACCGGCTCACGAGGGTATTTTACAACCGAATCGATCGCCTTACGAAGATCCGAATAGAAGGGGTCGGGCAAATGGGTGCTTCGTGTTCCCGAGTCGATTATCATGCCACCGGTCAATGACGACGAATTAAACCGTCTCAGGGTCTCGGGCGCGTGTATCGTGGTCGTGTTCTCCACGGTGATGTTCTCGAGACTGATGTAATAGAAATTCGGGTTCAAGGGATTGTGTTGCATTGGGGTGATTTGCATATATTCTTTGGAGGATATTGCTTGGTCACCTAGAATCAATGGTGTGGAATAATTAGGGTTGCTCGAGTAATCGAAAGGTAAAAAGCAATGCGCGCGAAGCCTTTCTCCAAAAACCCTAGTTGTGAAGGGAAAGATATATGACCTTTACCGAACCCTACAATTCCTATCGGCTCTCTATATGAGGTTTGAACGCAACCAAACGAAATATTGGGATTATTATTACTATCGTTCGACAAGACCACGAGCGTGTCCCTCGCCAGAGTCCCGGCCACAATGCCGTCACCATATTCGTAATCGAACAAAGGGCAAGGCCTATCGCACATGTTGTTGAGTAAGCTAAACAATGGGCAACCCACTGAGTGCATGTGTCGTAATAGTCTCCAATGCCATGAATGTCGGCACAAATGGGACTTGATATAGCCATACTTGTGAACCGGAGCCATGTACGAAGAGGTCCAAGTGAAGCCGAAGAAGAGCGACCTGAGGAGGTCTAGAAGAGATTTGAAGGTCTCTGTGACTGAGTATGAGAAGTTCCACACGACTAAGTATGAGAAGTAGACATGCTCTCTGTGACTGAGTATGAGTAGATCCACACGATTAAGTATGAGAAGTAGACATTCTCTCTGTGACTGAGTATGAGAAGCTCCACACGACTAAGTATGAGAAGTAGACATTCTCTCTGTGACTAAGTATGAGAAGCTCCACACGACTAAGTATGGGAAGTAGACATGCTCTCTGTGACTGAGTATGAGAAGCTCCACACGACTAAGTATGAGAAGTAGACATGCTCTCTGTGACTGTGTATGAGAAGCTCCACACGACTAAGTATGGAAAGTAGACATGCTCTCTGTGACTGAGTATGAGAAGCTCCACACGACTAAGTATGGGAAGTAGACATGCTCTCTGTGACTGAGTATGAGAAGCTCCACACGACTAAGTATGGGAAGTAGATATGCTCTCTGTGACTAAGTATGAGAAGCTCCACTCGACTAAGTATGAGAAGTAGACATGCTCTCTATGATTGAGTATGAGAAGGTCGAGCTGCTCTAAGAAGATAAGTAGAGGTCATCTCGATGTGCTAGACCTGCTAGAGGTCATCTAGTCTTGCTAGACTTGCGAGAGATCATCTCGTCCTGCTAGACTTGCCAGAGGTCATCTCGACTTGCTAGACTCGTTTCGACCTGCTAGACTTGCGATAGGTCATCTCGACCTCTTAGACTTGCAAGAGGTCATCTCGACCTGCTAGACTTGCCAGAGGTCATCTCGACTTGCTAGACTCGTCTCAACTTTGTAGACTTGTGAGAGGTCTCCGCTACTATAGTTCCCTGTGAATAGAGCTCTCCGCTACTAGACGTCTCAGTGACTAGAGGTCTCCGCTACTATACCTCCGCTACTAGACGTCTTCTCTACTAGATGTCTCCGTGACTAGATGTTTCCGCTACTAGACGTCTTCTCTACTAGAGGTCTCCGCTACTAGACCTCCGCTACTAGACGTCTTCTCTACTAAACGTCTCTGTGACTAGAGGTCTCCGCTACTAGACGTCTTCTCTACTAGACGTCTCCGTGACTAGAGGTCTCCGCTACTAGACCTCTCCGCTACTAGTCGTCTTCTCTACTAGACGTCTCCATGACTAGAGGTCTCCGCTACTAGACGTCTTCTCTACTAGACGTCTCCGTGCCTAGAGGTCTCCGCTACTAGACCTACGCTACTAGACGTCTTCTCTACTAGACGTCTTCATGACTAGAGGTCTCCGCTACTAGACGTCTTCTCTACTAGACGTCTCCGTGACTATAGGTCTCCGCTACTAGCCTCCGTTACTAGACGTCTTCTCTACTAGACGTCTCCGTGACTAGAGGTCTCCGCTACTGGACATCTCTGTGACTACAAGAGCATGATCTAGAGGCAGTAATTGGATAATAAATAATCTTGAGTTGACTAGGAGGTAGATGGAATGCGAACCGTCCAGGGTATTTTGGACACTTCAGGTAAACCGACCGGGGCATTTTGGGTACTTCAAGCATGTAGTTTGCTCTATATAAAGGGGATGAGGTAACCCTAAACCCTAACCTCTACTCATTCTATACAGTTCCATCTCTCTGCTGCTGCTGCTCTCTGAGAGGAGAGGTCGGGCCTCCGACGCTCAAGTCAGTATATGTGGATTGATGCTTTATGATTTTTTATTTGTTCATGACGAGGGTTTAGTACCACTTGCTTGAAAAAAAAAATACTTATCAAAGATCAATTGAGGGGGAGAAATAGTGGGTTGCACTTTCTTAAAAAGAAAGGAAAGAGATAAAATAACATGGTCATATCCTGCACTTTGTTTTTACGAATTGAAAGGGGATAATAATAGAAAGTCAAAATCACACAAACGCTCTGTTCTCTCTCCTTAGGAAAAAAACCCAATCTCAAAAAACACTATTCTTCCACATCGCCGCCCCTCCTACACCTTCAAGTTCGCCGCCGCGCCACTGGAATTGGAGCTCGTCTATTCAGGGCTGAGGACATTTCCGTCTCCTCCGGGCTTTGTGGGAGGTTGGGTTGGAGAGCTCTCGCCCCAGCTGGTTCCGAGTTGCTTCGCCACCTAGCCATCCCCGGCCATGGACGAGACCGCAGGTAGCAAGAGTTCAGGCCCAAGCCTCGAGGGAATACCGACCATTGTTTCTGCCGAGAGTCTTGTTGTTCATGTTTTGGGTCCTTTGGTGTGGCTTGCCGTCTATTTCGATCCCTCTTTCGAGTACTCCGGCGAGGTGTGTTGGTGTCATTACGACGGCTTCCTCTCCTCCCCCAAGCGTGGATGATTTTTCGGAGTCCAGATCTGAACCGAAGATTTGAACCGAGAGCAGTCTCTTCTTCAGATCCGTCTAGGCGACACGAGTAGCCGCAGTTTTTGGGCTTGAGCTTCCGGTTTGTGGTTTTGTTGGTTATCTTTGCTAGTGGATGTGGATCGTGTGTGGTCCCGGGTGGTTAGACATCGAGTCCGTTAGGTGTAAGGGAGGTTCTAGTTTATTTGTACATTAGGTGTGTGTTTTTTCTTCATGCTTTTTGTGTGTCAGTCCAGCTTGTCTGGTTTATCTCCTTTATGGAGTTTTTTCTCCCTTTGTGGAATTTTGTTTTAGGTTGCGATTGCCTGAAGTTGTACTTCTTGGTTTCCTCCGAAAGTCTAAAAGGGTAGGTCCAGTTATCTGGTTCTTTTGGTGTCAGTTGACATTGTCTATGTACTCTTTTTGAGTTTTCTAGTAATATATTNAATTATTTATGCTACAAATTATATACAGTATCTTATTAGGTTTCACTTTCACCAGTTTTTTTACCATCTACAACTACTTGTCTTAGGGACACATTAATTGAAAATGAAAGTTTCTAAATGCAAAATTTATTCACTTTCACTATTTTTTTTCCATTTATAATTACTAATAATATTTTAAACTGCACTAAGCTAGTCTTTGTTTTGTTTTACACATGTTCGTAAGTTTCGTTATCGCCCGCCAGGCTCCAATCAAATTACTCGATCGAGATTGAACATACTATCATTTTTCTCATTTTAATCTGTCATATAGAGAGAGTACTTATAAGTACTTACTCTTCTAAAATTGAAGAGTTTTACTGACACCTTTTGTTACTTACACTTTCTTTATCAATGAAAAATTGAAAAACACAGAAAATGATAAAGCCAACATGGTACACAATCTCCAAAATTGCATCGCATCAAGTACAATAATAACATATACTTATTTTCTTTCTTTGCTCCACTCACATTTTCAATCTTTCAGTTACATATTTCCATCATTTCACGAAAAGAACTAAAAAGTAAAATAATACACGCATGAAAAAGAAAAATTATGTAAATATTTCCAATGAGAGCGAAAAAGTAGTTATTTTCTTCACTAAGGTATAAGTTATAACCAACTTATTTGCAACGGATGACATTTTCTCGTTACAATTTTAAAAAAAATTTACAGTTGTCACAAAAATGTGTCATATGACATTAATTGGTATGTTATTGTTGATATCATTTATGGTCATTAATTTATATGTAACAATAAAATAAACTAGTACAACACCAGTATATTACACGGGTGCTTGTTAAAAAAATTATTCTTAAATTTTAAAAATCAATGAGAATTTTTTTTTTTAAATTTAAATATTATTTTTTACAAAAATTATATATTATTATATATTTTAGAATGACATTTGTTACTTGTGCGATTACATGTGTTATATTATAATAATTTTTCTGACTTATATCGTATAATTACTTTAAACATAAATATATTAATTGATAAATAATTATTTTTTTCTATTTAATATTAATAAATAATTTTATTATTATTAAAAATATAAATATAATTTATTTATTTTATAAATACAATATGGATATCAAATCGAACCACATCAAGAGATGATTAATTTGATATATTATATATGAAAAACTGATAAAAAATAGAAAAATACTACATTACCAACCTAGTGTACAACTAGGTTGACAACACAAGTGAAAATAACCACTTGTGCATTTTTTAATTTTTATTTTTTTAATGTTTTAACTTGTGTTGTCAACTTAGTTGTACACTAGATTGGCAATGTAGCATTACTCTAAAAAATATAAAAGTTATTAACATTTAAAATATATTTTCAATGTAATGGTTATGATAGAAAAAGATATTAAAATGCAGTTAATACATGTAAAAACGACCATAAATAATTAACAAAACCTAATTATTTTTTGATTGGAAATAAATAAAAATCTGTGCAAGTCAAATAATGAAACATGGAATTTTACCACATAAGATTCCGAAACATACGAGCATGCCACTTATGCCCAGCACATTCGGTAATTATATATAAGAGGAGATGTTAATAGGCATAAATTTATTATATTTTCAGTTTCCCGCTTTAAAGTTAATTATGGGAATAAGCCGTTATACTTTATCTTAATTAAGTAATTATCTTATTTTTTAACTATTTTATCATATGCCATTAAAACTTGCAAATTATATTTCATACTAATTGGTATGAGGAAGTTAAGTAAGTATAAAAAAATATATTACATTTTTTTTCAAGATATATAAAATCAATATTGTCTTTTTTTTTTACATCTCAAAAGCGATTTTTTTTTTTTAAATGAGCTACTTGGTTTAAACGATATAGTCAAAATCCTTAAAATCCATAAACAATTGTTATATTAATAATTATAATATTAATTAATTGGTTATAACCGGTTAAAATTATAAAAATACATTATTCATCATATTTTATACAATTAATACATTGATTCATATGTGGTTAAATAATTTGTACTGCATAGATTTACTAACGATTGAATTTTTAAAATATGATATAATTATCTAATTTATAATTTTAATGTTATATGCATGCATGTAACTTATAATAATTTTTTTATATTTGTGCACATTAAGTACTTGTATATATATTTTTGGCAAGAAAATTGTGACAATTATTTTCGTTCTCCCGCTCTTTTCCATTACACTTTGCATTCATCAATTAATTTTATCTTCTATTTATTTTATTACATAATAGTTATTTTTAACTAATCATAAAGTCACATTAAATGATATCCTATTATTTTTTTTTTCAATCTAGTTACTAGATTTTGTTTAACTCATATTAAGTTAGTTTTTTATTAAAATTTGTTAATTATTTTATGACATAACCAAACCCCGTAGAATTCTGCACACAATGGCTATAATAATAATTTCAATATTATTTTATTTATTTAATTGGTCATAAACAAACAAGATTGCAAAAAATTTATTATTGCAATCAATGTAAAGATTAATACGTACGTTAAATAGTTTATCTTTATTTCATTCATTTTTACTCATGATAAAATTTACAAAATATGATTTATGCTCATTATATATTTTTTGATTTAAATTAAAATATTACATATACACACATATAAGATATAAAATTTTATTTACATGTTGTATGAAAATGTAACAATAAGAAAATGAACTGTATTCTATTTGAAATACTCGGTTCAACAGGTACGAAAAGGGAGTTTTTATCTATAATGAATGAGTGAGAATGTTGTTTGTAATTTTCGTATGATTCCAGATGATCTTCATCAGCTTTGAGCGGTTGGATCCGGTATGATTCCTTTGTTCTTCAATTCCTCATAGACTACGACTGCTCCGGTTGAATAGACTCTGTAATAATTGGCGGTCAATTCTTCCTGGTGCTGCTTCTGAAGGGCCCGGGCTTGAGCTATCCGGCCTTCTCTTGCGGGATCTCTGTTCGGCTTAACTTCTTTGGCCTTTGGTACCAGCTCCTTCACAATTCCAAATGATGGGATGGACATCGATTCCTTAGTGATCACATGCTGCTGGGCTCGCATAAAAAAATCATGGTACGTTTTGGGTTTGTTCTGGCACAAAGACCACCTAAACATTGAGTTCGGCTTCAATCCCGATTAAGCTGATACGAGCAGAGTTTCCTGATGGCATGGCTCCATATTTTATACGCGTTCGTTAAAACGAGTTATGTAATCTTTCAAGCTTTCATCTGCACCCTGCACAATGTTCGTGATCGATACCTTCGGCACCATGCACATTTGTGACCCTATGAAATTGCTCGAAAAGAAGATTTCAACTGCGGCTAATTGTGTATTGAATGTGGAAGCAGTGAATGATACCACGTTTGAGCTTTTGTTCCTAACGTCAAGGAGAACATTCTCCATCGGAGAGTGTCGTGGGTGTCGTGCAGGTCCATCCAGGAGGTAAAACGTCCGAGATGCGCGTCGGGGTCCGATTTGCCTTCATAAAGTCTGATTTGTGGCATTTTAATATTTTCTGGCAATGGTTCGCTTAAGATATCAAGTGGCAGAGGTGACATCGAGTCAATAGAAGGATCTTCTGTTCGTCGCGCGAGGGGGAAGTTGTTCGCCTCGGGTTTTTCTGTCGCGCCTCGAGCTCGGCCAACCTTTTTTGCAATTTTTTCATCTCTTCGTTGTAGTTTGCGCTCGACCGTCTCTTAAGTATTTTATGTCTTAGATCGTCTTCGACTCGATTCTTTCCCAAGCGATTGAACACTGAACGAGTCGTGTGACGGGTCCTGGAGTTAGTAACCAACCTGCTTTCGTCTGTCTCTTCTCGCTCCGTGCGTGTAGTCGTCTTCTCCCTAGGGTTTTTGGTGGGGTTTTCTTGAGATTGCGTCTTTGTTCAACATAGTGGCAAGATCCTTTTTGGCCGGAGTTTTTGGCACTTTGGATGTTGATGGCTGGATTTGCGTCATGAGATGTGAAATCCTTTGACAAACTCCGAGTTTTTGAACAAAGTAGTGAAGTCGGTCGCCGTAGAGTCTTGTCGAGTTCCTTCTTCCGCTGAGGTTTCACGTCCTTTTTGGTGACTAGATGATGACATGGTTATTTGCTTGTGGGAAGCCCTTCTTCTAGCGTCAATTGTTGTTGTATGAAAGTGTAACAACAAGAAAATGAACTGTATTCTATTTGAAATACTCAGTTCAACAGGTACGAACATGGAGTTTTTATCTATAATGGAACGAATGGTAATGTTGTTCATAATTTTCGTATATATATCATTAATGAGAAAAATATTCTCTAATCATTAAATGTTGTCTCTCTTCCTTTTTATGGGAAGTCTGAGGTGTTTTCTACAATCTGTTTTTGGATCTTCATTTACATTTATATTTTCAAGATATTCCTAAGATATTGTGGCACATCAGTATTAAATGCCTAGTACTTTATTAGTTGAATCCCAATACGGATGAGGACTCCAGCTTTCGACACGTGTCCTAATCGATTTAGCACCTTAGGATAGCGAATTCCTGTGTCCCATCATCATCAACGGACATCGTACAGATGATCCCTTAATATGATTCGCTTTAATCGAGTATCCGTCCATACTCATTTGTTCGAGCCGCCCTCGAGATGGCGGTAGTTCGTACTCTCTTCGCCTGTTCGAACCGTTTTTTTCCTACGACCCCTATTAAGTACGGACTCAAACAAATCGCCTTCAACTCGATCCGATCCCAGCAGTTTGGTTCGCACGCCGTACATTACATATGTGCATGTGTACAGAATCGAGTACTAATATTTAATGATAACTAACTATGACTTGAAAAAATGTATAAAATCAGACCATAATTAGTAAAGCGATCTCTGAATCTATAAAAATTGATATTAATATACTTAACGTCTAACTTTCATCAAATTTCAAAGGCGAAATCTTCTCCAACCATGCAAGTTGTAACCAACATCCATGTTATTTGATTTTTTAGAGTAGGAATAATCCTCCTTGTATTTCACAAAACTATTAATTATTCCAACTATCATTATTAGAGCATCCACAATGCTTTGAGTTCAATCACTAAAAATTGTATTCCACCTAAGAAATAGACCTAGTATAAAAAATTGTATTCTCCAATGCAAACAAAAGTGGACTAGGTCCTACTGATGTGGCAGCCAGAAAAAGAGCCACAGTCTAACCTTAAGTCTATTTTAGACCCAAGTAGAGACATAGTCTCTTGGCATTGGACTGAATTTTATCAATTTTACATAATTTTATCCATGCCATCCAAGACTTGGTTTATTTATATGTCACATAGGCAAGACTAGACCCAATGATTGTAGATGCTCTTACTTCTTTTATATATTATAATTTGTTCCAATTATTAAATGAAAAGGATCTTATATACCGTGAGGAGTTACTATAACACGCAGCAGCCGTATATTGTACAGACAATGGATCGGACTTGGATCAATAAGAAGACTTTAGTTAATTTTGAACTATATTTTTTTATGTTTTCCTATTTAGTAATTTATTTTATTAAAATAAAAATGAAATGAAAAAATTGGTAAAAAAATACTGTTAGAATATCACTTGTGAGTCCTTCGAAAATCCCTAGTTCAACTGGCTGTGTGACGGGTACGTCATCGTTTATATATGGAATATATGCCTAATTTATAAGTCTAATGGGTTACTCCTCTTTCCACCAATTGGTTTTGGAATGGAACCCCACTTGGGCTTCATCTGAGTTTTTACCGCTTTGGTGCGCTTCATGTTAGTGGGACCGCACCCATTTTCCCCCAATTTCTTTCAAATACTATTAATCTTATGTTACAATTTTTCTACATCTCTACACAAACTCAATTGAAAAATAAAAGTAATTGTTATTATATATATTTATATAAAAAAAATTGCTCATTTGCTTATATAATTATATCTATCAATCAATATATTTGTTATTTTTGTATTACCTCAACCAGGGGCAGGTCTATCTCATAAAATAATTGGGGTCTTAAATGTTTCTATAAAAAAAATATAATGCATCATAACAAAGTATAAATACAAAAATACACATTCATAGATATTCTTATGAGTTTTCATAGCTTGGTATGACTCTACGATAAGGTCTTTACATTTTCTTTTGGCCTAACAAGATTATAATTCACTTCAAGTATATTTGGACTAAAATTTTCACATGCATTTTCTATTAAGACTATTTATAAAAATATTTCTCCATATTTTGATATAAAAATAAATAAATTATAATGTATAAAATGTTTTATCTAATATATCAAACGTTTAGGAGCCCTACAAATTATTAGTCACACAAAAATTTAAATATGTTAATAGCCTTTTATGAAACAAAATTCAATTAACTACAAGTTTACATTTTAAATTTTATATCAAATCTAATAAAAAGGACTATATTATTTTTTATTTTATTATTGGAATATTAAACTATTTTTTTTCCACACTGGGCCTTATAGGCTACGCCCGTGACCTCAACATTAATCTTGTATTTTCATCTTACATTCATTGATCATAATTGCAAATCTCTATCAATTCATTTTTTTCTTTTTACTTTCTCATCTCACTTTTAGGGCAAGGCAAAAGTATAATTGAAGAAGAGAATCTTGTATTCATTGAATTTTATAATTTCTCGAACCCTAGAAAATTATTAAATCCACTAAATATATTGTGATAGTTTATAAAACATTTTTTCTAGGTGGATGCGTCTCCATTATATAACGAATCAGTTTGCGGCCCATTAAATAGTTAACAAGGAAAACTAACCTTGTTTGGATGTTTTATTCCTAAAAATTAATAGATAGAGTAGGATTTCAAAATTAACCGCATTGATTCCGCATTGAAAAACTTCTCCTTCCCGAACCCTAAGCCTCGTTCACTTTCAATCCAGATTAGCTCAGCCTTCCTCTGCGGCAATCGGGTACGAATCGATGGTCGTCCCCCGGCCACCTGGCCTCGGCCCGGCTTCACGCGCCTCCCTCGTCGCTCGTTTCAAGTAAGCTTTTAGCTTTTAATTTGGGGTCGGTTTTCAGTTGCTGGCCCTCGTGCTTTTTTTTCGGGCTTCTTGGGGCGTGGTGTTGGTGGTGTGGGTGTTTGGCGGCGATGCCGTCGAACGGCTGGAGTCCTGCTGTGTTTTCTTCCTTGTTCCCCTTTCCTACGGAGTGGGTCTGGGGCTAGACCATTGCTCTGTCCTCCGGTCGGTGGTGATGGCAGAGGTGGGGCAGTGGTGAGAGGAGGATTGTGGCGGCTTCGGTCGGGTGGTCGGGTGGAGGGTGCTTCGGTCGTTCGGTGACGTTGGTGTCGGACGGCAGGAGCTTCGCTGCGCTTCCAACTTTCTTCTCCTTTTCCACGGTGTTGGGATTAGGGTGGGCCAGTGTTCTGTCCTCCGGCCAGTGGTGATGGCAGTGGTGGGGCAGTGGTGGGTGGAGGATTGTGGCGGCTCCAAGTGGTCGGGAACGTGGCTGCAGCCTCGGCATATTCGTGGTTCGGGGTTCATCGGGTGTGGATGGCCTCGCTAGTGGTGTTAGTGGGCCAAGTCACATGGCAGTTTTGAAGCATCTTGGGTGTTGAGGTCGTGGTTTGAGTTTGATTTCGGTTGTTGTTCTGGAGTTTGGAATTAGACTTCGTTAGGCCACCGAGTTGGTGTTGGGCAGTTTCGGGTCGGTTCTATTTAGCTGTGAACTCATTCTAGGTCGGCTTGGTATCCACTGGCTCTGCTTGGTTACGCTGCTTAGGAAGGGCTTTTTTCTATTTGTTTAGTGTTTTTATTTTATGTGGATTTTTCGTTCGTTAGTGTAGTTTGTGATTGTATTGTTTAGGGCATGTATTTTTTGTTTGGGCCGTTGGCCCCTGTAGGTCCGAGTGCCAACTTATTATCCTATTGGGATCCGACACTTGGGTATTATCCCGGTGGGATCTTTTTCTATTTTTGTGTTGTGCAGTTGGTTTGTGTGTTGTTATTCTAGCTTTGTGTTAACATCCGAGTTCACCCATGAGACTGAACCGGACCGCGCAATTCCGAGAGCCGAATCAGAGACCCGGTCCGCCCATAAAGTGCCGAGCTGGACCGGGAAACCTTTTGACCCTGGCATCGCCGTAAGACCATTCGTCAGTTCGGTATTTCCAATTACGACGCCACGGGTGCCGGGCTGAGAAATGACGGACTGAAAGAAAGATTCCCCAGGACCAGGGGAACAGATGAAAGCAAGATACCGAGGTGCCGACGTGGGGTCCCAGAGCGGGTCTCTACGACGGAGGATGCCGGTCTCAATAATGGTATAATAATGTCACTTGGAGGGCAATCATTGGCTAAACGGATGGGACAGCATAGCCTGCAGACCTACTCCTCTTAGCTAAGACATAAAGCCTGTCAGCATTAAATGCCTGCCACCTAATGATGAGGAAAACCTCAAATCGCATTTAATGCTGTCAGAGAAGCGCCGGACTGTCCCGCTGGAATACTGTACGACAAGACTGATGAACAGTATCTGAACAGTGCCATATTAAAGGCTACTATAAATGGCAACCCTTCTCATTTATTTTGGGTTGTTGAACCTCAACTGTAATAGCTATCTCTCTCTACTTTCTCTCTCTAAAACTCGCGTAATTACTCTGTAACTATTTGTAAGGATATTGCAAGTGCCGACCTCGTACGAGAGGCCGACCTAGCGATCTGACAATAAAACTGCGATTAAACCGTATTTTCTTGTCTCTACATCATTTCCTTTTCTATTATTTATCTTTTTAACCGTTGACCGGAAACGCCCGTCAACAGTTTGGCGCTAGAAGGAGGGCCCATAAGTTACTTGGTGTCGATTTTTCGATCTTGTGAAACTCCACACCACGCTCATCTTTTTCCCCACTTTCTCGCTTCTTAAAATCGCTCAAAATGCCTTCATCAGGACATGACGATTCCACCCAGCAGTCCGGCTCCCGGTCTCACCGCCGCAACGGCGGGGAGTCCTCTCGCCGCGTCCAGCAGGGGCCCATCGTCCCTGTACCCCCAGTTCCCACCTTCGCTGCGGCTCTGCAGCATCCCGACGTCCTCAAAGCCCTCGAGGGGGTCTTCGCCAAGGCCCTCGCCAGTCAAACCGCCGGGGCGAACACTGCGGTGCCCACTGAGAACCCCGGCAACACATTGCTCCACACTCCTGAAAAGGAGACCGGTGGACAGAGGAACCCAGCAAAATCCAAAACTACGGCCCAATCCCCGAACCGTGAGGTCCAGAATCGCCGCGACAGGAGCGCCAGACCGGCTCCCACGGAGCAGACAGGGGAGAGCCGGCCGGAGCGAAGCCTCCCAATCGCTCGTCGCTCTGTCCACCAGCGCCTGGGTGACAAGAGCCATGCCAACCAAGACCTCCGGGAAGTGATCAGGCGGGGCAAAGCTATCGGCCACGACACTGAGGAAGTCGCGGCCCTCAAACGCCGAATTGCCGAGTTGGAAGGTCGGCAGCCCACCGGGAGTGAGTTTTCGCTCCCAGCTCATCAACAAACCCGTGCGCGGCCTGCTCCTCGGGTCGCAGACAACGCGTCGCCTCTCTCCCTCGATATCCTGCAAGAGGCTGTCCCTAAGGGGATACAAATACCCCAGCTCGGCCTCTATGACGGGAGCTCGGATCCCGACTCGCACCTCGGCCTCTACACCTCGTGGATGGACCTGCACGGCGCCTCCGACGCCCTGCGCTGCCGCATGTTCTCCCTGACGTTGGGGCCTAAGGCGCAGAGGTGGTACCATTCCTTATATCCCCGCTCCATCTCGACTTGGGCCCAGCTCGGGTCGGCGTTCCGATCCCACTTCATCGGATCGCAGATCAATCTCGCCCCCAAGGAGTCAATCTCCAACATCGTACAGGGCGAAACCGAGAGTCTGAAGGACTACATCGCCCGATTCAACGATCGGGTCCAGAATATGGAGCGATGTCACCCTGACGCCTTGCTCATCACGGCCCAGGGTGGCCTCAGACCGAAGACGCTGTTCAGGTGGTCCCTGTGCCAAAACAAGCCGACCACCTACCAAGAGTTCCTCACCCGCGCCCAGGAATATATCATGGCGGAGGAATCTTCATCCATCCCGACCTTCGAAGCCGCACCGGCACCCGCGCCAGCGAAGGCAAAGGCAAAGGAGGAGAAATCAGGGAAACCGAGCAAGTCCTTCGCCGAGATTCGGGCTCAGCGGAGGCAAAGGGCCGAGGAACTAAGAGAGAGCTATCAGGGCGTCTTCTCGGTAGGTGCCGCGGCGGTCTATGAGGAGATCAAAGCCAAGGGGTTGCTGCCGGACCCCAAACCCATGTTCACTGACAAGGATAAAGTGGACAAGACTCGCTACTGCACCTACCATAAGGCGCACGGGCATAATACTGACCAGTGCCGGAATCTCATCTCGGCACTTCTGAAGTTGATTGATGACCCTCAACTCCGGAAATTCACCCACTCCGGAGACAAGAGAAAGAAGGGGGGGCGCCTTGGGGAGGACAGTGACGAGGATGCCGATGTGAATCCTCGAAGAAAGAAATCGCAGCAGGGCGGCCCCCATGAGATCATGACTTTCTGCCCCACCCACCAAGACGAGGCCGGCACTTCCAGGGGCAGAAAGAGATGCCGGTCCCCACACCCCGGAGCCGACCCAACCGACCTACCGACCAGGCGCGTCAACACAAGCCGGGGTGAGACCCTCCCTTCCAGAAGGCAGACCAAGGCCTATGCCCGGCAGGCCTACCATGCCGGGCAGAGGGTGATGCACGCTAACAGCAGGCCGGCGCCAGAGCCGACCCCAAACACCGTCACCTTCACCGATGAAGACGCCTTCCTGTTCGATCACCCACATTCCGACGCCCTGGTGATCACGGCGCCGATCATGGCGATTAAAATTCACCGCATCATGGTCGACACCGGGGCCTACGCCAGCATCCTCTATTATGAAGCTTTCAAGAAAATGGGGATTGACAGAAAGGAGGTGCAGCCCTGCCCAGAGCGGATCCAGGGTTTCAATGGCCAAACCATCGCCCCGGTTGGACAAGTCACGTTGCCCATCCGGTTTGGGGAAAAGGGGCAGCCCGCGAAGACGATCCTAGAGACATTCAAGATCGTGGACTGTCCGAGCGAGTACAACGCCATCCTGGGCAGGACGGCACTCTACAAGCTGAGGGCCGCCGTCTCCATCTTCCACTACTCCCTCAAATTCCCGACCCCCGACGGGGAAGGGACCCGTCGAGGGGACCAAAGGGAGGCGCGGGAATGCATCTTGACCATACCGCGCACCGAAATAAACGCGGCAAACCCACAGGAAGGCGCCGGGGTGGCAGACACCGAGTCGGCGCCCGACGGTGACGGGGGCAACCGCATGCTGGGAAACCAGACAGGTTCGCTCCCCCTAACCTCAACTGGTGCCGACCCGGCAGCCACGGGGCCCGAAGCTGGGGCAGATAGTTCGGCATCAAGCACCGAGATGGCGGACCCCGTCGAGGGCGGAGTCGAAGACGACCTCGACGGGGACAGGGGAAGAAGGGCCGGCAAAAGGCCGATCATGGAGGAGGACGAGCTCGACCCTCGGACACAATACGAAGAAAAGCGGGGGACGAAGAGGGCCGAGCCGATGGACGAAGTTGAGGTCATCTTCATCGACGAAGAGACCTGCCAGAAACAACTTCGGATCGGGAGCAAGCTGCCGGGGCCAATGAAGGCCGAACTGACCGAGTTCCTCCGGAAAAACGCAGACGTCTTCGCATGGACCCATGAGGACATGGTCGGCATCGACCCGCAGGTCGCCTGCCATCGATTGCAGGTCGACCCCACAGTCAAACCGGTCGTGCAAAAGCGGAGGAAGCTCGGCCCCGACCGACAGCAAGCCCTGGAAGAGGAGGTGACCAAGCTCAAGGATAACGAGTACATACGCGAAGTTCGGTACCCGACCTGGGTGGCCAACCCGGTACTCGTGAAAAAAAGCAGCGGGGCATGGCGGTTATGCATCGACTTCTCCGACCTAAACAAGGCATGCCCCAAAGACAGCTATCCGCTCCCTCACATCGACTACATGGTCGACGCCACGTCAGGTCACGAGCTGATGAGCTTCATGGACGCGTACTCCGGCTACAATCAAATTCCCATGCATCCGGACGACGAGGAGCATACCTCCTTCTACTCGGCACGTGGACTTTACTGCTACACCATGATGCCGTTCGGGTTGAAGAATGCCGGGGCCACCTATCAGCGCCTAGTTAATAAGATGTTTGCTAGCTTGATAGGTGAATGTATGGAAGTGTATGTAGATGATATGTTAGTTAAGTCTGTGTACGCGTCCAATCATGTAAACGATCTTAATAAAATGTTTTCCATTTTGCGTGATTACTCCATGAAGTTAAATCCCAAAAAGTGTACTTTCGGTGTTGGGTCAGGAAAATTCTTAGGGTACATAGTCAGCCAGCGCGGCATCGACGCGAACCCCGAGAAAATCAGAGCAGTACAAGACCTTCGACCGCCGACGTCAATCAAAGGAGTCCAAAGCCTGACTGGCAAACTCGCCGCCCTGAGCCGGTTTATCTCGAGGTCCACCGATCGCTGCAAACCTTTTTTCGACGCCATCAAGAAAAATCACAAGTTCGAGTGGACGCCGGCCTGCCAAAAGGCGTTGGAGGCAATCAAGGAAACTCTCAGCCAGGCTCCGACGATGCAAAAGCCCCGTCCAGGTGAAATGCTATATCTGTACCTGGGAATTTCCGAGGTGGCCGTAAGTGCCGCCCTGATTCGGGAGGATGATTCAGGCCAATTCCCGATCTACTACGTGAGCAAGGCTCTTCACGACGCCGAGCTGAGGTACCCGCCTATGGAGAAGCTTGCCTTCGCCTTGGTGACCGCAGCTCGAAAACTCAGGCCGTATTTCCTGGAATACTCAATCACGGTCCTCACAGCCTACCCGCTAAGACAAATCCTACACCGACCCGACACTTCGAGTCGAATGGTCAAATGGGCAGTAGAGCTGGGACAATACGACATCCAGTACCGACCCCGAACAGCAATGAAGGGGCAGGTACTATCGGACTTCATAGCCGAGTTCACGCCGGGAGTCGAGGAAGCGAAGGGCGAAGAACCCTGGGTGATGTACGTGGATGGGTCCTCCACCGCCGGACGAGCAGGTGGAGGAGTCGTCCTCGTAGATCCTCAAAAAAGGCTATTCTGTCACTCGATTCAATACCTCTTCCCGGCGACCAACAACGAAGCCGAATACGAGTCATTGCTATCCGGGCTCGACCTAGCCGAAGCCATGAGCCTGACCGACCTCGTCATATACTCCGACTCCATGTTAATGGTCAAACAAATTTCCGGGGAGTTCGAGGTCAAAGAGCCAAGGCTGGTTCCCTATCTGGGGCTAGTGAAGAAGAAACTAGCTAGACTCCGGACCCGAATAGAGCATATCCCGCGAACGGAGAACGTACAAGCTGACGCCTTGGCCCGTCTCGCCTCAAGTGCCGGGGTGGAGAGCGTCGACTACGTACAGGTCGCTCACAAGGAACAGCCTTCAGTACTCGGCACCTCCATAATGAGCGCCGACCAGACCGTTGCAGACGAAGAACCGAACTGGATGATCCCGATCCGGACGTATCTCGAGACCGGTGCGTTGCCGTCTGACCCAAAAGAGGCCAGACAGCTCCGTACCCGGGCAGCTCGATTCACGATCGTGGCCGGCGAATTGTTCAAGAGAGGATACTCGGCACCCCTGCTCAAGTGCGTGGACGAGAAGAGCGCCGAGTACGTTCTGAAGGAGATTCACGAAGGTGTATGCGGAAACCACTCCGGCGGTTACGCCCTCGCCCACAAAGTTCTCAGGCAAGGATATTATTGGCCCAGCCTGAAGAAAGACGCTCTGGACATGGCTCGGAGATGCGCAAAATGCCAGACGTTCGCGCCAAACATCGTCCAACCTTCGCAACCCTTGAAATCGATACTCAGCCCGTGGCCGTTCGCAAAATGGGGTGTCGATCTGATCGGCCCCCTACCCACCGGAAGGGGCGGAGTGAAGTATGCGGTTGTCGCCGTGGACTACTTCACGAAATGGGCAGAAGCCGAGCCACTTGCTACTATCACCGAACAGAAAATGATCGACTTTCTATGGAAATCAATCATATGCCGCTTCGGGGTGCCGAACTCCATCATCACCGACAACGGGAGACAATTCGAGGGGAAGAAGCTAGAGGCATTTTGCGAAGAACATAACATCAAACATTTCTTCTCGACACCCTACCATCCTCAGTCCAATGGCCAAGTCGAAGCCGTCAACAAAATTATCAAACAGGGACTCAAGGTCCGACTTGAAGCCGCAAAAGGAACCTGGCCGGAAGAGCTCCCAAACGTACTCTGGTCGTACCGCACGACAGCGAGGTCATCTACGGGAGAGACGCCGTTCTCCCTGGCATACGGGACAGAAGCCATGGTACCTGTCGAGCTCGGCGCCCCAACCTTTCGAGTAACCAACTTCGAAGAGGAGTCTAATTCCGAGCTGTTGAGAGCAAGTCTCGACCTGATAGATGAGCACCGGTCACAAGCCGAGCTCAGAAACGCGGCGTACAAGAGACGAAGTGAGAGATACGTTAATTCTCAAGTCAAGTCCCGCTCCTACCAGGTCGGCGACTTAGTGCTGAAGAGGGTAACGGGGCCTGACCCCGGACCTCTAAAACCGAAATGGGAGGGGCCCTACAAAATCAGCGAAATCCTCCCGCATGGGGCCTACCGTCTCGAGCATCTGGACGGCACCCCCCACCAATACCCGTGGAATGCGGCCTTTTTGAAAAAATTTTATCAATAGGTCTAGGACAACGTTGTATTTTCTCTTTTGTAACATTACTCTTGTAAAAAATGGATGAAGCTTGTAAAAATTTATATTCTTTGTTCCTTTGTGATTTTGCTTTTGCCCTAAGTGTAGATCGAGTCGAAGCGGCGTAATTAACGTAAGGAACGAAGTGCCGGCCCGAATCAGTACGATGACCGGGTCGACACTAGCTGGACTCAACTAGGAAGTCCAGTCAGGCCAATAATACTACCGAGTCCAAACGCGAGACCGGTCTGGTAAGCTGCCACATAAATATGTGCAGGTCGGGTCAGAACGATGGCTCGGCCAGCACGAGCCGGGCTCGGCAAAGTAGCCCGGTAAGGCCGTCGCGCCAACGTAAGGAACAAAATATACAAAACGAATATAAGGAGCCGAGGCAAATCCCGGACTCGGCCGCGTAAGAAAGTGGAAAAGTGCCGATCTAGACATCCGAGTCGGTCACGTAAAGATAAGTAAAAATGCAAAACGGCACTAAGTTGAAACATTAGTAGTGCACGCAGTGCGGCACCAAACATTCACCCACGGCACCAAACATTCACCCACCAAACATAAAAGTCTTCCAAAATAAAGCTTTCAAAAGAAATATAAATATTCGATACATATTCTCAAAAGAACGGGCCACAGGCGGCCGAAATACCGCGGCACGCAGGCCGGGAAATCCTCAGGGAGCGGCCTCGGCGTCCACCCCCGCGGCCTCGACCTCAGCTTCGGCCGCGGTCGCTTCCTCGACCTCCGCCTCCTTTGCCCCAGAGGTGCCGACCCCAGCCTCGGCGTCTGCAGCCGCCTTTGCCGCCGCAGCTACCTTCTCTGCCTCCTCCATCTCGGCAATCACCGAAAGAACAACCCCGCGCCTCGGCCGGGACTCGGGCTCCGGCTCGGGGACAAATGGCTTATACGCCGGCAGAAGCTCCCCGGCGGCCAGTCTCCATGTCTCCAGGGTCGGGACGGCGCCGAACTTTTCGAAGCCGACGATGATGTCGTCTTCCCAGCCCCGGAGCCTCCGGACCACCGTGGCCTCGTCGGGGTCGACCTCGCAAACCTAGCCTTCAAAGTCCAGGTCGTGCCTACCCGCCTTCTCGGAGAGAATGGCCCGGAAGTCTTCGAGCGAGAGCACACCGGCGTCCAGCCTCTGAAACAGCCAGTAGAGGTTGAAGGCCGCCGCCATGTCCATGCTCTCCCTTATTTCTTCAAAGTACTGAGCTTGGACCTCGGCAAAGGTTGCCGGCGGGGGGAGAGCAATGGGTTCACCGTCAATCTGCTTGGCGGCCTCCTTCAAGAGGGTGAGTTGGGAGGTCAACCTCTTCCCATAGTCTGCCAGCTCGGTAGCCTCCTCCTCATGCTTCCTCTTTAGCTCGGTGATCTCGGCCGCGTGCAGTTCGGCGAGACGGACGAGGTCGGCTTTGTGCCTCTCCTCCAGCCCGTGAACTTCGTCGGCACGGCGCTTCTCGCTCTCGGACAGCTCGGTGGCCATTCTCATCTCCATCTCCTCCTTCTGCAGGGCCCACGCTGCCCTCTCTCGAGCCAGATCCTCGGCGGCCTTGGAAGCCGCCCTTTCCGCCACGGAGGCGGCGCCGCGCTGGAGGACCAGCTCGTTCTCCAGAGACGAGACCTTCTTGACCTCATCCTTCAGCTCGCTGATCCGACCCTTGGCGGTGGCCAGGTCCTCCTCGGCCTTATCTCGGGCGACGACTTCCTTCTGCATGGCCACGGCGGCGTGGACCAACTCGACCATGGTCCGACCCATGGACGCCACCGAATGGTGGATAAGTTGCGTCGGCGAAAGCATGGTCACGGCCGTCTCGGCAGTTGGCGTCCAGGAAGCCATCACGGCCTGCGCCGCGGACATCACCTCCCCTGGCAGATGGTAAGGGTTAGGCAAGTCGAGCGGGACTGCCGCCGTGGAGTCAATGAACCACTGGTCCGGGAACCGCTCAAGGCTTTTAGAGAGACTGGCCTTGAGGCTCGGATCCACCGGTATATAGGACGAGGAGCCGTCCTGGTGGACAAAGGCCGACCTCTCATCCGCGGTGGCGGCTCCCGGGACCTCCGAGACTTTCTTCTTCTTCGGGGACGGCGGGAAGCTACCCGCCACCCCGGCATCACCCTCCGCGGGCTCCTCCGGCTCCTCCGGCTCCTCTGCAAGGATCCGGCGCTTCCTCTGACGAGCGGGCCCGCCCTGATTGGCCGCACCTCGGCCATGGCCGGTGCCGGTCTCAGAGGCACCGGACCGGCCCCTCCTCCCGCCTGCAGGAACGGGTGCGGGAACAGTTGGGGCCGAGCTGGCAGCCACAGCAGCCTCCCGGGAAGTCGCGGCTTCGGGGGCCGGTTTCGGCGGGGCAGGGTCTGAGGTCCCCGCCGAACTTGATGCCGAGGTTCTCTTCTTCGACTGCCTTGTCAGGAAGTCCATGCGGCTGGCCATCTTTCGATTTTTTAAGGAGCTTGGATGCGCGCGCGCGTACTTGTTCGCTTCTTTCACCGAACCAAACCCGCACTCACGGTGGAGGGGATAGTACACTGTCGAACGATGACAAAATGCAAGGGTGAGAATAAACGTGAAGGTACTCATGCGCAGAAATAAAAAAGTTAAGTATAAGTACCGGGCTCGAAGTGTTTGCTGTTGTACTCGGGACAGAGATTATGCTCGATTAAGTTCTCTTCCGCGACAAGACTTCGGTAATTACGCTTGTCCGCAGGAAGTCCGAGCAGGGTTTCGACCTTTGCGACCAGCTCGTCGCTTGGCTCAATATGGGGGTTGTGGACTGAAATGTAAACACCGACCTGTTAGCAAACAAGGACAGTTAATTAGAAGAGCGGAAATGAACGGAAGTAAAATAACTCACAAGGGCCAGATATGAAATCGGTCGACGGGTGCCGAGTTGTGTTGGGCGTCCTCCATTCGCCGCCGACCCAAAACCACTCCGGCATGTAGCCGTGCAGCGACTCCGGGATCTTGTTGATCAAGGACTTTTCTACACCGGGAGTTACCGAGCTGTAGTAATTGCCGGACTCTCCGGATTTCTTGAAATCGAAGAGGGCCTTCACCTCGTCGCAAGTGGGATCAGCCCAGCCCTGCTGGCGGAAGAGGACTATGAGGCCGACCAGCCGGGCAAAGACTGTTGGGACGAGCTGGCTAATACCGATGCCAATCCCACTTAGTATGTCGCTCAAAGCCCCGGGCAGCGGAAATCGGAGGCCGAGCAAGATGCTCGACCGATAAACGCCGACACAACCCGGTGGCGGACAGTGTATTCGCTCGCCTGCATAAGGGGCGAAAATTCTCACCCCGGCGCCAAAGCTGGCCCTGCCCCTCAGTTTGGCCAAATCAAGATCCGTCAGCACCGAGGGGGTCGTCCATGCGGTAGCCGAGGCGGTAGAAGGCCACACCCGCGGAGGGCGGCACCAACACCCCAGAGGAGCCGTGGTGGCGGCTTCTACGGCGGCGTCAGTTTCGACATCCTCGCGCGCCATGGGAACACGTTCTCGTCCGTAGGTGTTGCCTCGGAGCGTCTCTTCCACCAGCTCGGCGTCTACATCCGATTCGGCGAGAGAGGCGGGGTCGGACTTCTTCTCGCCCTCCTCGGCGTCGGACTGGCCCGACCCGAGGTCGATGATCTCGATCGTGGGGAAATCCGAGGGCTCCCCACGACACGCGTCTGTTGCCGCCGCCGCCGACGTCACGCGGACGGCGGAAATCGGGGTCACTCTGAGCGGTTGCATCGCCCCGGTCGTCGGCGGGGAATAAACGACCAACTCCCCGGTCTCCTCCGCCGTGAAACCGCCATCTCCGGCGGGGAGGTTCGCAGCACAGTCGGACAAACTCGACATAATCAAAAGAAGATGAAAGAAAAGGTTTCGGATAAACGGAATTACCGATGTGAAAGTCGCCGGAAAGCTGCAAGGATCTCGAAAATCGCTCTGTAAGTCTGCTCGGAAGTCAGAGTGCTAAGAAGATCTGATTGCTCGAAAATCTCGAAAGCTCGTAAAAGCTTCCCAAGGAAGACGATGGAAATATATATACAAACCGAGGGCCAATCGCAGCGTTCCACGTTGCAAAACGTTTGAAATTCGAAATTAATGGCATAATCCGACGGTTGGGAGCGAAACGATCCAACGGTCCGTACACGGCCGCGTGGAAGTCACGCGCCCCAAAAGTCACCGCTTCACTGAGACGACACGACGTTTGGGGGGAACCAATTAATGAACGACACGTGTAAAGGTTCTGAACCGGCACACCTTTTCGTAACCGACAGGAAGCACAACGGTCACAACGCATTAAATGGGACGTCAATTCGGATCGGAAGATAACGAGCAAATTGTGGTTGTGATTTGCTCAAGTCATGTACAGACCCCGGATGTATTCTAAGGATGACGGCCTCACAGAGGACGCCGAAGTGCACCCTCTCCGAGCCCGGGGGCCTGTATGTTGACATCCGAGTTCACCCATGAGACTGAACCGGACCGCGCAATTCCGAGAGCCGAATCAGAGACCCGGTCCGCCCATAAAGTGCCGAGCTGGACCGGGAAACAATTTGACCCTGGCATCGCCGTAAGACCATTCGTCAGTTCGGTATTTCCAATTACGACGCCACGGGTGCCGGGCTGAGAAATGACGGACTGAAAGAAAGATTCCCCAGGACCAGGGGAACAGATGAAAGCAAGATACCGAGGTGCCGACGTGGGGTCCCAGAGCGGGTCTCTACGACGGAGGATGCCGGTCTCAATAATGGTATAATAATGTCACTTGGAGGGCAATCATTGTCTAAACGGATGGGACAGCATAGCCTGCAGACCTACTCCTCTTAGCTAAGACATAAAGCCTGTCAGCATTAAATGCCTGCCACCTAATGATGAGGAAAACCTCAAATCGCATTTAATGCTGTCAGAGAAGCGCCGGACTGTCCCGCTGGAATACTGTACGACAAGACTGATGAACAGTATCTGAACAGTGCCATATTAAAGGCTACTATAAATGGCAACCCTTCTCATTTATTTTGGGTTGTTGAACCTCAACTGTAATAGCTATCTCTCTCTACTTTCTCTCTCTAAAACTCGCGTAATTACTCTGTAACTATTTGTAAGGATATTGCAAGTGCCGACCTCGTACGAGAGGCCGACCTAGCGATCTGACAATAAAACTGCGATTAAACCGTATTTTCTTGTCTCTACATCATTTCCTTTTCTATTATTTATCTTTTTAACCGTTGACCGGAAACGCCCGTCAACACTTTGCTAGAGGCGGATCTAGGCGGTCTTCTGACCTGTCCTCCACGTTTTCAATCGTTGACTGCTTTGTATTCGTACATTTGTGCATTTTGATTTATTAGTATTTATCGTTCCAAGAACAAAAAAGATGTAACCGCAGTTGGTCCACTATAATTAACTTCATCCAATTCTCACACTCTCTCTCTCTCCATTGACCGCTCTCCATTAATCACTCTATCTCGATTAACAAAGTGAATATCTAGTTTTCCGGTTTTGCTATGAAGCCAACAGTTGGCTCCATAGTGGAGGCAACCTTCTATATACAATAAGTAAATCTATATTACTTAAATAACATTAATATAATTTTATTAGTATGGTAGGTTTATTTGTTGTATATAGAAGATTGGTTCCGCTATGGAGTTAACTGTTGGGTCTTAACCAACTACATTACTTCTTAAGAACAATTATTTACTTGCCGTAAAGAATTGATTATAAAAAAAATATAAAACGAGACATGTGCACACGAAAGTAACTAAAAGCATGATTGGATACAAGTTCAATCCAATTTTTTTTTTCATTTTTAACTCAACCACTTTTTTAACTCAACTTTAACTCAACAGTCAACCCACTATCATTAATATTATCAATATAATTAAATAATATCAATCAATCATTCTTACACACAACATCAACCTTAATTCACTATTCATCTACTCACATAAATTTAACTAACTATCACATCATATCTTCTCTCTCTTACTTTTACATCAATTTAATTCTAATCATTTTATTTTAAATATTATTTTGTTATATCCACTAACAACTAACCATACCTACTTTTTCAAATTTAACCAACCCAAATCAAAAATCCAATCAAAACAAAAACAAATTTATATCCAATCATGCTCTAAACTCAACATTCAAACGGATTTTCTCAACATTCCCACTCCACAAAGCCCTCTGCCACCACAAATCAGTTGGGCATTTTATCGAACAGCTATATGCAGGTTATCTCCAGAAAATTCATCTCGCGACAAATGCAAGCTACTAACTAAAAAATTGACAGCCACAAATCATGAGACACAATGGGCCATTAAACTGATCGAAATCGAAAAAATGGGCATAAGACGATAAATTATCATCCATGTGCGATGAAGATGCCAGAAAAGAAGTAAAAAGAAAAATATTTTTTTTTATACAATTTCGTATATGCATGAAGATTGTAAAGAGTACCTTGAATTCCACCGGAGATATTGACGTTAGCCAATTTCAAGTCCGGTGAAGGTACAACCGTTCACTAGAAAGGACAACTGCTTCCTGGAATTGGAAACAGACCAATGGGGGAAAAATTCAAACCACATTACCGGATGGTACCCACATATTCCATTTTTTTTTTCTTTTGCGCAAATTGTCAAAGAAAAATTCAAACCACATTACCGGATGGTACCCACATATTACAATTTTTTTCTTTAAAATATTTTTTTGTCTTTTTAAGCGATTTTTATATAATATTAGTTAATTGGCATGAATGTCATAATTAAACGACTTAAAATCACATAAACAATTGCTATAACAATAATAAAAATAATTATAATACTTTTTTAATTAATTAATTGTATGGTCCCTCTAAATTACAAAATTATATTGTTCATTAAAATTTATGGCAGCATTATAAAGATTCATACGTAAGTTAAATAATTTATATTTACATTATACATTTGCATATAGTCAAAATTTAAAAATGTAAAAATTAAAATATTATATATATATATACATATAATATATAAATTTTTTATTTTTTGAGGATAAATACTTGTTTCAAGTAATAACTGTTGTTTCATCTAGCAAGGCCCAATAAGTAGGGTTACGTGATACTAATCAGGACTAGAAAAAATGAGCCCCACTATATAAGTCAAGAGTGAAGGGGCCTTTTAACTTGAAATTAAGGTGAACTATTAAACTATTATGCCTTTCTCTTCGTATCTGCTTTTCGAATTAATTCTGAATGGAAGTTTTTGGATATGAGAATTTATAATCTGAGTGACTTGGTTTTGTGTTTGATTGTGCCCGTAAATTTGTTTTGATTTCCATTTTATTATTTGGTTTTCCATTGTGGCCTTGTGTTGTGTTGTGTTGTAGTTTCCCTTTGGGGGTATATTATTATTAACTCAACTCACACCATGGATTATCACTAGGCGCTTTGTTATTACAAAAAACCCAAAATAAACACACAGAAAAAGAAAGGGACCCAATAAATAACTTTCATAACCAAACTTTTAATCCATGGTCCATACACAAAGGTTTAATTCAGATAAACTAATACTTTATTCCATAATTAGATATATATTATTTTTTTATTCCACGATCGACTCAGAGGTCTTACATTACATCTCTCTCTCTAAAATTTGATTCCTCCGGCAACCGCCAACAGAATTTCGCCGTGCTGCTTGCCGCCGCCAGCTCTTGCGGCTCGGCTGATGAGCCGAAATCCTGGTCGCAACTGTTGAGGTATGACTCGGCAAACCAGGCCCAACTCTCGAGATTGGTTTGGGCCAACGAGCCCGTCTGTTTCAACGGAACATAGCAGCTGTCGAGATAGTAAAGGGTCGTGTTGCAGTAGGTGGCGCAGTCGTTGAGTGGGCCGTACGTTCCCGAATCACTGGGCCCAGTTTTATTCTGGCCCGACATAAGGTGTTGGGCCATATTTCGGACGTTTAATGCGGCGTCTTTGGCCCGGCCGATTACGAATCGGGCCATGCACCGCAAGTCATCGGTGCAGTTTTGGGTGCTGGTGAGGGTTTGGGTGCATAGGGTTTGATTGACTGTGGTGGAGGAGCAGATAGTGGAGATTGAGGACGCGTGGCAAATGAGTGAGCATGAATGGTAAAGAGCGGTGGATTTAACTCTTCTTGAATTGGAGTTTTTATAGATAAATTGTAATGGTGAGGAGTGATGGTCATATTGTTTAGTGAGACATTTGGAAGAATTTTTTTTATTTATTTATTTTAAAGAAAATGGAACTATATATTGAAGATATTTTCATTTATATGAAATTGAAAATAGTACGTAGTCTCGTAATATTTAAAATTGATTTAGAAACGGCACATTTGTCGTTTCTGACTTCACATGTAGAATTTCGATGAAAATTATTTTCGATTTGACTATTTTTATATGTAATTTGGGACAGGACACAAATTTTGATGAAAAAGATCTCAATTTTGTTTAAAATATGCGGATTAATATTGAACAACTGAGACTACTTTCCAAATATCGCTGTTTATTTGTTTCATAATTATTTATTTGTTTTTCTATTCTCTGCTCAATGTAACGAGTAGAGTAGTTTTGTTTCTATCGTTTCCCGTGTCTATTGCTTTTCAAGAAGAAAAATGTCTAAACGGAATCATACCAAGCATGCAATTGCAAACTACGGTCATCTCACCTCATAATTGACGTTGTTAACTTTTATTTTACCTTTTTGAGATATTTCTTTTGGGCAATCCTTCTAGTTTTACACAAATATATTAGTTGATTGAATTGTGTGATTAACACATTACTTTTATTTGTATCTATTTGTCAATTTATTAAATAAAAAATTGTCGCCGCACAATGGCAATAATCTTGTTATTTTCCAACTAGAACTATTAGATAAATTAAAATTTTTGTTTATAAAAAAGTAAAAATAGTTATTATTTTTTTTTTGTACAAAGAAAGAAAATAAAGCCTAACGAATCACCTCACAAACATTACGCGGTTAAGACACTCCAAAATTGTTTTGATTTATGCAATATATATGAGTATTGTTAGATTATGATATATGTATATGGTTGCACGTGGTCACGCTTAGTTTTAGTTAATTTTGATTACTTCTACATTAATTGTTTTATTTTTTAGTTTTTTTGGATCAATAATTATTAGGTCCATAAGATGAATAAGGGACTATTATCACTAATTAGATAATGGGCTCACGGCCCAAAAAAATTTCATGCACGGCCACCGGCACGAAGCACATGATATCACTTCGCATACACAGATGGAAGTACAAAATTCTTTTTCTTTCTTTTCTTTTTCAATTTTCCTAATACATATTTTATATATTTTTGGAAATAGAAAATGCAATTAACAAGCATAGAAAGTAAGTTGGTCATAGAGTAGTTAAATATATATAGTCAGAGTCGGTCCTTGGGCAAGGCCAGCGGGACGACTGCCCAGGGCCCAAAATTCTAAAGGGCACAAACTATCAAAAATACAAGAATTAAATTAATATTTTATATTAATTTAAAATATAGTTTCTTTTTATATGTGAAGTTCTAATGATGAAATTAGTTTATAATAATTGATAATTAAATTAATATTTTTTATACATATTTTTTTCTCTCATTTTTTCATTCGATCAACAAAGATTTTTTTTAAATTCTTATTTGAATATGCAAAATGTTACTTGTGTGCACGTAACTCAATCATATAAGTGATAATCATTATGGGACATCGAATTATCCATTTTAAATGCAAGTTTCAATTTGTTGTTTATTGCTTGTTATATATATTTTTTAAAAATAATATTATTTAGTATTTTGGCAATAAAAGAATTAATTATTCGAGATTACAATAAAATTAAAAATATGGTTAAAGTGAAAAAGAGTTTAAAACCTTGTTTAAAACAACTGGCCACTATTTATTCATTTGGTTCAGGGCCTACAATTTATTAGGACAGGCTCTGTATATAGTTAATAAATCATGTTGGATATGACGAGCATGATATTGATGAGCTGCCATGCTGGGCTGAGTTTGGTCTCCAAAACCTTGGGCAGGCCCAAATTCCCATAACCGTCCCTACAAGTGTCAAAATTCGTCTGGGCAGCCGAGCCCATAATGTTGATGGTCCTCATATCAAACTTGGTGGTCATGTTCCAAAGTCTCTCGCTATCCGTGAGTAGGCTCACCGCGGATTTGCACTGGCGCATGCACAATTGGGCCGGCGGCAAGGGAGCCTTCATGGCCTTGGTGAGCGATATGGACACGTTCCAGGCGGCCTCGGTGGCATTTATGGCCAACATGTTAACGAAATGGCCCACACACTTTTTGGTTTCGGTGGTGTCGGTTAGATTGGCTCCGCAAGCCTTAGTACAGGCGAGCGAAGCCAAGGTCTCGTTGCAATTCGGGGCCAAATGATATGGGTCTAGGCAAACGAGAGATATCAAATCGTGCGCGCTTAAGAAAGAAAGGGAAGAAATAGTGGAAAAGAGTATAAGAAAATTAGTTGCCTTCATTTTTGAGGTAGTATATTGCCTTCACTAAGATTTTTTGAATTAGTGTTTTGGGATGGGAAGTATAGCTTCATGAACTTCTCTATTTATAGAGCACCCCCAATAAAAGTGATGTCCATGTTTACAAATTACAATTGATTTTTTTTATGTTTTAATCTTATCGAGTAACAAATGTTGGTGGCAAGTTGCTTGAACGTTACAAGATGACACTTGAATATAAAAATATTTATTATTTATTAGAAGAGTACTATAGCATGGTTATAAATAGAAAGGAGTATAAAGTGGTAAAAGAAAAGATATTACGCAGTAACTCATGCTTGGTGTTATGATTAATTTTTTGTGAGTCAAATATTGGTATGATAAGTAACGAAATTGGACAAGGCTTAGGACATGCTTGTATATAAATGTATNACAAAACGATAGAGATATTATATATAACGCACAAATGTGCATAAAGCAGCCACCGACTGATTACAAACAGCCAATAGCTGAAAAAGTGGGAGGACAGGTCAAAAGACCGCCTAGAACCGATCCCAACGGAGTAATACTCTAGAACACAAAAAAACACACAAAACAACAAACAAACAACAACACAAGACCCCCACAGGGCAATTCCCGAGTGTCGGACCCCCACAGAGTAATGAAAATGACACTCGGGAGCACAGAGGCCAACGGCCCAAACCTAAAACACATGAACTAACACAAAACAACACTAACAACACAAAACAAGAACGACAAAACAAAAACACTCAAAGCCCTTCCCCAGCAATCGAACCGACCCAACCAACAGCGAACAATCGACATAAGAAAGGCCCCAAGCCTGAAGAAACACTACCGAAACTCAACCGCCTATACAATAGCCAACTCCGAGCCCGAACCAATTCTCGAATCGACCCGTCACCAACTGAGAGGAGAACGAACCGCCCCCACACCGGCCCCTCGGAACCCGTCTAACACCACTAGTCGAGCTCGGGAGAAACAGGTCCCCAACCGCCTAACATCACTAGCCGACAGGGGAGGGAAGGATAGGCGCATTCTCGCAAACTCCAGCAACCCCGGTGAAGGACCCGACCACGGCCCCGCCCCACCCCGCTGCTGCCAAAGTCCCACCCCACAGCAGACCCACACACTCACCGTACCACCGCAAACCGCCGGCAACTGAAGGTTGAACTCCACCCGAAGCTCTACCTGGAAAGGCGATGCCATACGAGAGGGTCCCTCAGTTCGCAAAAAAAAGGTAGATCGTGGAGGCAACGACTTCCAACCGAGGACCTGCCGGCGACCGAATCGCAAGCCAACCTCCGACCAAGAGCCGCACCACCGATCAAGCAACCGTCTGAAACATTGGGCCGACCACCCATCTCCGACTATCCACAGCGACATCGGAAGAGCACAAGTCAGAAGTGGAGAGAGCAGTTGCAGACGACCATTGGCCGAGTATAGCTGTCACTGGGAAAGGCCGGTCGACGAGAAGATTGAAAAGAGCAGCGGATGGATTTGGGGATTAGGTTTTTCTCAAGAGAGAGAAAGCATATAAATGTATCTGCTCAAAACAACTTTTTCAGTTAATTAGGTTTAATTTGAAAAAAAAGTGTTATTATTAGTTAGTGATATTTTGAGTTTATTTTAAAATATTATTTAAAGTCAAATAATTAAAATTGATTTGATGTAAAAGTAAGAGAGAGACGATGTGAAGTGATGATTAATTAAAATTATGTGAGTGAATGAATAGTGAATTAAATTTAACGTGATTGTAAAAATGAATGATTTCTATTATTTAAATATATGATGAAAGTGAGATTGAGTTAAAGTTGAGTTAAATTTTAAGTATGAATTGAGATTCATACTTAAAAATGAATGAGATGTGTAAAAATTGAGATTCATACTTAAAAGTGAGATGTGTAAAAATGAATGATTTCTCTTAATATGTAATATATTAACCCTTTTCACTTCACTACAGCCAAGATGTAATAAACAAGAGATTCATGAACATAAGTTTAATTTTGCTCTTATATTTATATACCTACCAAATATATGTTCATATATCACAACAATGATTATATTTTAGATATTCTTACCTACATATATTTTAGACATTTTATCTTCTCCACCACAATGATTATATTTTGTTAAGTTGTGTGAAAAAACTAATAAAATATAAAGGAAATCATCAATGCAAGCTAGAAACAAGGCCAAAAGTTGTTATGCCATTTCAAGCTAAAATTCGAATGTATTCAATGCAATAAGAAAGGGACAGCTCAAGGTTACATCAATAAATCCTAGCTAGTTGTCTTTATATACAAGACAAAAGATCAATATAGAATTCACCTATGCTAGTGAATAATGAGGTAAAACAAAACTGAATCAATCTCCTCCATACACGTATAAACCACAGATGAAGCATGGTGATTCATGCATGCAACACATTAGCTGACGTCATGCACACACGAGTTGATGATGTGGTGAATGCTGATTCTTTTCACGCCCCCACAGATCAAGCACAGCCTTAGAAACAACACAAAGCTTATTTCTAAGCCGAGTGAAGAGCTACCCTGATAGTGGCTTAGTCAAAATATCAGCAGTTTGATCTATGCTAGGTACATGTTGAACTCTAATCTTCTTGTTTTTAACCTTATCTCAGATAAAATGAAGATTAACTTCAAGATGCTTTGTTCTAGAATGAAAGACAGGATTGTTGGCTAAGGAGATTGCACTTTAATTGTCTACCCAGATCACTGTAAGGTAAGACTGAGGTATCAACAGTTCATCAAGTAAGGACTGAATCCACAATACTTCACAAGTGACATGAGACAATGATCTGTATTTAGGTTCAGGACTAGACCTTGACACGGTTTGTTGTTTCTTAGAGCTCCAAGATATTAAACTCTCTTCAAGAAAGACACATGGACTTGATGTAGGTCTTCTTTCATCTAGATCACTTGCCCAATCAGCATCACAAAAGGCTGTCAACTGTGGTCTAATTGAACCCTTGAGAAGCAATCTATAGTCTAAAGTTCCACTCAAGTACCTTAAAATCCGTTTAACTGCTTTCCAATGAGGAACATGAGGAGATTGCATATATTGTAAAACCTTGTTAACACTAAAGCTGATTTTTGGCCTGCTGATTGTAGCATATTGAAGTGCTCCAATGATGCATCTATACAACTTTAGGCCTTCTATAAGTTCACCTTCATTTCTGGTAAGCAATGGGCTAGTGTTCATAGGTGTACTCATTCTTTTAGGCTTTCCCATTCCTGCTCTTACAAAGATTTGCTCAATGTATTTTCCTTGACTAAGAAACAAACCATCTTTAGACTGTGAGATCTCAATCCCAAGAAAATGGTTTATTCTACCAAGTTCTTTTAGTGAGAATGCTCTGTGAAGATGCTCATCGGTCTCTTTTATTCCAGCAGTATCACTTCTAGTGATGATTATATCATCCACATAAACAAGGACAAGAACACTTCTCTTTGAAATGTGTCTGAAAAATAATGAAGGGTAGCTTTGGAAGCTCTAAGGCCAATCAGGCTAATCACATTTCCAAACTTCTCAAACCAATTTCTTGAAGCTTGCCTTAAGCCATAGATGGACTTAGACAATTAACAAACCAAGTGTTCATTACTGGGCTAAATGTCTCGTCGAAATCCTGGAGGCTGAGTCATGTACAGATCTGTCTCCAAATCCCCATTGAGAATTGCATTATCAACATCCAGCTGTTTGATCATCCAAGAATTTGACAAGGCAATGGTTAACACTACTCTGATGGGTACTGGCTCTGCTATTGGGCTAAATGTCTCGTCGAAATCAAACTCAGGTACTTATGTGTACCCTTTTGCTACCAGCCTTGCCTTATGCCTCTTTATATTTCCTTCAACATCTCTTTTTAATTTGAACATCCACTTGCACTTGATCACATTCTTATCCTTTAGCTGTGGACACAAGGTCCATGTATTGTTTTAGATCAAAGCCTTGTATTCATTCTCTATGGTCTGGCACCAATTTGGATTGTTTAATGCATCCACATAATTGTTTGGCTCTTCATTATCATCCTTTGAGATTGCTGCTGCCCAAACCTTTAGTTTAACTATCTCAGACTTTGACATGGTTCTCATACTGTGTGTGTTAGTTACTTGTTCTTCGTTCTGCATAATTGCATCCTCAACATGCTCAAACACATGGTCAACAATCAGTTGCCCTCTAGATTAAGACTGAGGTGAAGATGTATTGGTAGAATGAGATGAAGTGATATTATTAGGAGAAAAGTATGTAGCTCTGTCATGAGTTTCATTTTTAGATGAATGATTGTTTTGTGGGGAGTTTCTGTTGGTATTATAGGTTTTGGTATGTTGACTTCAATGTTGGGTGTATGGTCTTGAGGTATCTCATTGTTAATGAGGGTTGATGTGAAATGTTTCTGGTAAGGGAACCTTTTCTCATAAAAAATAACATCCCTAGTAATGACCACTTTTCTTCTTGGCAACATCACCTTATATCCCTTATACCCAAGACTGTAACCAATGAAGGTGCACACCTCACTTCTAAACTGCAACTTGTTTTTGTTGTAAAGTCTTAGTAATGGATAGCACAAGCAACCAAAGGTTTTGAGTTCTTTATAATTTGGCTTTTGGTTTGTGAGAAGTTCAATGAGAGTTTTGAAATTCAGAACTTTGGATGGAGTTCTATTTATCAAGTATGAGGCTGTGAGAAATGCATCATCCCAGTGCATAGAAGGCAGATTGGATTGAGCTAATAATGAACGTCCTACTTCAACTAGATGCCTGTGCTTCCTCTCTGCAAGCCCATTTTGCTTAGGGGTGTAAGGGCATGATTTTCTATGTACTATACCACCCTCAGAAAGTAAAAAGCTCAGTGCTTGAAACTCTCCCCCTCACATCACTTTGAAAAAAATTTATTCTCCCATCAAACTGAGTTTCTATGAGGCTCCTAAAATGCTTGAATGCTCCCCTAAGGTATCAGATTCTTGTTTGAGAAAATATACCCAATTGTACCTAGTGGCATGATCAATAAAGGAAATGTAATAGTGATAACCATTAAATGATCTAATGGGTGCAAGTCCCCATAGATCAGAGTGTATTATGTCAAATGGTTTAAGATTGTTCTTAGAGGAATCAACAAAAGGCAGTTTGTGAAATTTGGACTTCACGCAAGCTGAACAAAGAGGCTCTTTCTCATTAACAAAGTCAACATTACAATCTTTGAGCATTCTCTTTACAACCTTAAAAGAGGGGTGCCCTAGTCTATTGTGCCAATCAACTAGGGTACATTTATTTGAAACTTCAACTGACAAAGCAGAAACATTAAATGGAAAATCCTTAGAGTTCTTCACAGGGATCTCTTTCTTCTTAGTAGGTAGGCTTGAACTCACAAACTGAAAACAGTAAAGTCCATTTTTAAGTGTTCCCTTGAGGAGTGTTCTTCTTGTTTCTTGATCCTTCACCAAACAAAATAAAAGATGAAATTCAAAAAACACAGCATTGTCATTGGAAAATTGTGCCACGCTAATAAGGTTCTTAGTAATTGAGGAACATGCAAAAGGTTTTTCAGAATAAAAGTGCATCTTTTACCATTAGGGCAACTAACAACTGAATCACCAAAGTGAGATATGGACAAACATACACCATTGCCAACTTGAACTCTCTTATTTCCTTGGTATTCTGAAGTTATGCTGAGATTGGAGAGGTCATAAGCCACATGGTTTGTTGCCCCGGAGTCTAGATACCAGCTCAACTCTGAGATCTCTTCACTGCCAGATGCATCTGCTATGTTCACAGAGTGATTTCCCATGTTCTGGTCTTTGGGAACAAAACTGAGATCTGCTCTATAGTATCACTTTTCTGCAGTATGATTTGAGTAATGGAAGATTTGACACCTTGTTCTTCCACCAGATCTTCCTCTGAAGTTGCCATTTCTGCCTCTTCCTCTTGAAGTGCCTCATCTTCCTCTCTAGTTATCAAAGCCTCCTCTTTGATTGTTGAAGTTGTTTCTCCTTGCTTGACCATTTGTGTTGGCAGCCAAATTCACTGAGAATTGGTTGTCACTGCCAATTCCCTCAAGAGTTTCTAATCTGCTCTCAAAACTGAGCAACATGGAGTGGGCTTCATGAAGGCTGAAGTGATCAAGCTTAGAGGTTAGCATGACAAGAACTGAGTTGTATTCTGGTCCTGGGCCTGAGAGGATATGCGTGATATGCTCCATTTCATCCACTTTCTGTCCAACTGCTGATAAAAGATCACAACAAGTCTTCACTTTGTTGAGGTAATCCCTCATGCTCAAATTTCCCTTTTTTAAAGTTTGAAGCTGCAGTTTATACTGCATAATCTTTACAGCATTTTGACTAGCAAAGTTAGCTTCAACACAATCCCATACCTCCTTTGAAGTGTTGGATCCAACTGTTCCAATGAGTATATTCTCAGACAAGGAGGAGAGCATCCGTGACATGAGCAGTTGATCCTACTTTACCATAAAGCAAATTCTGTATTCACCATCACACCTTCTTCAGAAGTGCTTGGCAGGAGCTGTGGCGGAATTCTTCTTTCCCCAGTGAGGTATCCCTCAAGGCCATGTCCTTTGACTGCGGCCAAGACTTGCATTCTTGTTCGCAAAATATTTTCACTATCCGGAAGTGTACGGTATAGCTGTAGTGAGTGGCGAGCAAGGTCGTATTCCACAGAGATTGTTGTCAAAATTAACTAAGTATCAAAATGTAAACGATTAAATATTATTTAGTCTAATGCAAATTTGAATGGTGATTTTATTCTAAACTAATGAATGATTGCAAAATAAATTCTAACACTAATGAAGGCTTGTCCTAAGATAAATCGAGAATGAGAAAATAGATTCTAGGTTATGCTTTCCTCGGGATTATTCTAACAAAGATTAATTATTCATTCAAACCTTATTTAATTCTACCATTCGTAGGGATAATCACTAAAGTAATTTACACCTTTCTCTCGAACAAGCTAAATCGTAGATATTAACTGTTATCTATCTCCTCTCGGTCTCAAGATGAACAATCAACTCCCATAAGCTCCTAAGATTCTAGTTCCCTCGCAAGATTCTATCAACCTCTCGGTCTGTTTAGTCTCTTACGTTATGAATTTCCCAATTCTAGCAATCAACTATCTCCTCTCGGTCTCAAGTCAATCACAAATATGCATAAATATGGGCCCTTATATTCACACAATTAATAAAAGCACAAGAAATTGATAAACGAATGATAAACCGGAATGAATAAGCAAAATCACTTCATAAAATAATTCGAGTACTCGCAAATCCTAGAATCTCTAAAAGGTTTAGCTACTAAACATATTCTCAAAACTCAAAATAAATTAATTCATGAGTTCAATTAAGAAGAAAAAGAGAAAAGAAAGAAGAACTATTGTCGTCGTTAGTTCCCAGTAGCTGCACCGTGTTCGAATATGAGCTTTAATACAGCCCGCACCGAAGGGCTACAAGCAATCTTCAATCTTGACTTCCTCGAATCCCTCGTGTGTTTCGTGCTTTCTCTAGGCCTCTAATGGTGTCAAAAGTCCCAAAAACGAGTTCCTAAGGTCTGTTTTATACTGTAGGGCTATTCTGGGTCGAAAAAGGGAAGAAATCGCACAAGAATCCTATTCCTCGCAGGTCTGGTCTGCGCGTCACACGAGTCGTGTCACATGCCACATGAGTCGTGTGACTTTTCTCAACGTTTCGGCGAACTTTCAGACTCACACGACTGGTCACACGACCGGGTCACACGAGTCGTGTGAGGCCACACGACCCGTGTGACAAGCCACACGACCCGTGTGAAAAAGCCGTAGCTGCGTTTCTTATTTTCTCAACCCACACGACCCGTGTCACTACCCACACGAGTCGTGTGACCTCTTCTGCACCCGTTTTCGCCGTTTTTCGT
>BKCP01006049.1:120020-150049 GCA_008636005.1 Striga asiatica | reverse complement strand
ATGAAAATCAAAAAAGCTGAAAACGAGAAAGGTATAGAGCCAGGATGCTATCATGCTCTGATACCATAAAGAAAATCATCAATGCAAGCTAAGAACAAGGCAAAAAGTTGTTCTGTCATTTCAAGCTAAAATTCGAATGTATTCAATGCAATAAGAAAGGGACGACTCAAGGTTACATCAATAAACCCTAGCTAGTTGTCTTTATATACAAGACAAAAGATCAATCTAGAATTCACCTATGCTAGTGAATAATGAGGTAAAACAAAACTGAATCAATCTCCTCCATACACGTATAAACCACAGATGAAGCATGGTGATTCATGCATGCAACACATTAGCTGACGTCATGCACACATGAGTTGATGATGTGGTGAATGCTGATTCTTTTCAAAATATTCTATCTTTAGAAGACGAAAGGAGTATATTGTGTTTAACAATTTGATATACATATATATGTCTTTCTTTGAGAATCACATTTTATTGATAATATTTGTTTTTACACTTTTTTTATGCTATTGCTTTGTTCTTTATATTAGATCATCTCCAATGCTATGACTTTGAAAGATAATAATTTTAACACATGTCAATTAATGACTGTAATGTTAATTCACATAGTAATAAATTAATAATGTTAAAAAGGCTAAAAATTTAAATCAAACTAAGATCTTCAATGCATCAATTTGATGAGAAGTTATTTGTATGTGCGGACCAATTAAAATTATTCATTGATACAAGAATAAAAAAACTAAACAAAATATGAAGTGAATTGATGAGTCATCATGTTTAACATGGTGTTAAATATTAAAAAGTGGGCTTAACATTGTCAAAATTAAATGACATCTACCTCATCATGAAAGAGTTCAAGACAAGATATGTACATTAGAGAATAAATTAGTAACACACTTTGAAAAGTTGATATGAATACATTTTTATAATGTCAAAAGCCATTTGGAGATGCTATTATAGTTTCTCTCTCTTTTTATTATGCCAACTTAATTTATAAAAACTTTACTTGTTCACATGCACGATATATAAATTAAAGGGACCGAACATGAATGGTGTTACGAAAATGAATGGTGCAACTGAATTTGATAATGCAATGGTTTCAATGTAGTCTAAAAAATTAAAAAGCTAAATTCATGTTGTAGTGTACAGGGAGTACACAAGTACGATTTTTGTGTAACAACACATAGATGTTAAGATATGCTGTAAAAGATTGGCTTTCAAATATTGATAATTCCATTTTGATCTGGCAATTACGTTTTAAGCAAAGTATATATGTTTGCAGTTTATTTATTTATGCAATCATAACTCATTTATTTTACATTGTAGATAGTATGGTTCGTCGTGTTGAACACAAAAATCATATTATCGGTTCCTTGTAAAATATAAACTAATTGTTCACAGGCAGTGACACCTCTGTTGGAAAAAGACTATAGTGTAAGTCTTCGTTCGGTTAGTCTTTGACTGATGGATTACACTAGTATTTATGATAAATATTGAACAGGACCGCGAAAAAATAAGATTACAAGATTTTATGATCGTCGTTATAATCTAAACCTTTAGTAATTGAAGAGCGGAAGTACATTGTAATGTTCTTGGGCTGTGGCCCGGGGGAAATTTGGAACAACTTAAGTATTTTTATATAAAAAATGTGGTCAATTTATATTGTAGCCCACCTCTTGATTGACAGCCACGTACGTAGCCCAAGCGTTTAAAAATTTAAACTATGACCAATTAGACAAATAAATAACACAACGTCATATTTTTTAATTACCATCTAATCAACTATTGAAATTATTCAATTGATGAGTCTAATAATTAAAAGTTAAATGTTATTTGAATACTCTCTTTTTTTCTTTTGGAAAACTTCATGAGAAATCTATTTCTTGTAAATATATTGTGAAAAAAATGTTCACTTTTTATTGGTTTATGTATACGTATTCTTTTGTTCGTATATTACACATATCTTATGAGTTAGAATATTTAATAAATTTTTATAATCTACAAATAGATATTCCTATTGAATGTAAAAAATAAATTTATGCTATTAATTGCCTATTATTATCAAATACACACCACAAGAAAATGATGAAATTCAAAAGAAAGTTCCAACAAAAATATATTTTAATGAAATTCCAACGGCAATTTCAATGGACATTCCATTGCTATTATTTTCATTGGAATTTTTTAACTGGTTCAAATGGATGTTCCAACAAAAGTAATCCGTTAGAATGAACTTTTTATTGGAATTTCCGTTGGTACCGTTTCAATAGAAACTATATCATTGGAATATCCATTAAATAGTATCGTGAAATTTTTCGTTGAAATATGACAATTTTTTAGTGATGAGCTATTTTAGCATAAAAAGTGTTACTTTAGGGTTAATTCAATAAATATTATTTCAAGATATACATATTATTATTGTCTACAAAAATTTCATTTTTAGAATTTAGTTATTAATTTATCCTTNTATAATTTAAGGCTTGATAAATTAAAATACTAAATCATGCTAGTAAAAAATAATTCAAAATAATATTTTTTAATCTAAATAATTTAAGCTCGGGTAAATTTCAAATCCTGGCTGCACCCCTGAAGTGTACTCTTAAGCCGTCCGAACCATATCCGAGTCATCACCCGATCCATCCGAGTCACCCAATCGCAGTCATGAGAGTGCTTTGTTTCTTTGTTTTCCGTGTCTATTGCTTTTCAAGATGAAAAATGTCAAAACGGAATCATACCAAGCATGCAATTGCAAACTATGGTCGTCTCACCTCATAATTGTCGTTGTTAACTTTTATTTAACTTTTTTTTTTGAATTATTTATTTAGGTCAATCCTCCTAGATTTACACAAAATATATTAGAGCATCTACAATGTTTTGGGTTCAACCACAAAAAATTGTATGTCACCTAAGAAGTAGACATAATCTAAAAAAATGTATTCTCTAATGCAAACAAAAGTAGACTAGGTCATGTTGATGTGACAACCAAAAAAAGAGACCCGGTCTACCCTTAGGTCTATTTTAGACCCAAGTAGAGACCTAATCTCTTTGTATTGGTGATACGGATAGCACGTGAGACCCATTGGATATATTGATCCAAGAACCAAACGTATATTTAGGCAACGGAATCCCAGATCGGAGATCTAGTTTGATCGTACCTGAAGCTTGAAAACCTCGACACGTTAGCTATATAATCAGCTAGGAACCTCGGTATGGCGAACGCCACAAGATCTTGTTCAAGTATCTTGATAAGTTCTTAAAACATTTGAAACTCTACAAAAGAGAATTCAACTCACAAAAGTGATTTTTAATATTCAGCAATATTCCTAATATTCATTAAAACATAAAATGCCCTTTTTAAAGGCTACAAATGGTGCTAATGAGTTAATCCCATTTTTGGACTCATTAAGCACTAAAAACATAGTTTTGACCACATAATGAATCTTACATAAGGTTTGAATGACCTTTTGACTTCTAAGATAACTAAAGAGCCATTTTGGTCTCAAAAATGCTGAAAATGGACAAAGTAATGGACACTTTAATTGGGCTTCACTCAATAGACAAAATTAAGTCTTCTATCCATAGATTAGTCTTTATGCGAACAATCTGGCCCATCAACTTGAAGAATATTCACCATTTTACCTTCAATCGGTGTTTCTTACGTCTTCTCTTGAAATTCAACAGTAAGACACTCATGGCTTCCTTCATTTTACTAGCTATTTCCCTTATGATCAGCTCTGCATTTATTTTAAACAAATCAATCTTACTGTGAATGGAGAGCTTCGACCGAACCCCATCAATTGGAGTGCATTTTATCCATTTTACATAGTTTTATCCATGTCATTCAAGACTTGAGTTTATTTACATGCCACATAGGCAATACTAGACCCAATGCATTGTAGATGCTCTAGTGGATTGAATTATCACTTGGAACTAGCATATTTTTTTAATTTGTATCTATTTGTCTATTTACTAGATAAAAAATTTTCAGGCACACAATGGCCATATCTTGTTATTTTCCAACTATGGTAATTTATTCCATTAGAAATTCCAACGGATATTCCAATTGTATAACTTCGGTTGGAATGATTCAAATGGGAATTCCAACGAAAACATTCCGTTGGAATGTGTTTTTCATTGGAATTTTAGATGGAATTTGATGATTCCAACGGCTATTTTTCCAACAGCTTTTTACCGTTGGAATTTTATTTCCACCCCTGTTGGAAAATCTACCATTGGAATCGTCAAAATCTAACGAAAATTCTAATGGAAAACTCATTCCAACGGAAACTTTTTGTTGGAATCCATTGAAAAATTCCAACGGGAATAATAGCATTGAAAAATATCTATTAGAATTGCTGTTGGAATTCTATTTGAATATATTCCGTTGGAATTTCATTATTTTAGTGAGAATTAATAGATAAATAAAAAAAATTATTTATAAAAAAAAATAATTATTTTTTTATCTATTCAATATGGATATTGTTACATTATGACATGTGTAATTGCACGTGCGCTCAACGCAAGTTTTGAGTAGTTTTAATTACTTCTACATTTCTTTTAGTTATTAGGCTCAATCATTATTAGGTCCATAAGATGAATAAGGGCCTAATATTTACTAATTAGATAATGGGCTCACGGCCCAAAAGATTATTCATGCACGGCCACCGGCACGAAGCACATGATATCACTTCACNTTCAATATATATTTTATTACCGCTAGTAATCACTCATTCATACGATACGACAATTTTTTTCTTTCTTTCTTCGTTTTCCCTAATATCTTTGACAATTTAACGTGTAATTCGCAAGCATATATGGAAAGTAAGTTGGTACATAGAGTAGTCAAATATATATAGTTATTTAATGAAGCATGTTGGATATGACGAGGACGATATGGATGAACTCCTTCGCTAGGTCGAGTTTGTCCTTCAAAGCCTCCGGCAAGCTCGATTTCCCATAACTGTCCGTGCACGTCTCAATATATGACTCGGCAGCCGAGGCCATAACGTTGATGCCGCTGAGATCGAACTTGGTGGTCTTGTTCCAGAGATCCGCACTATCCTCGAGTAGGCCCAACGCGGAATGGCAATAGCCCGTACACTGCCCATTGGACATGTTCCAGGCAGCCATGGTGGCATTTATGGCCAACATGTTAACGAAATGGCCCACACACTTTATGGTTTTGAGGGTGTCGGTTGGATTGGGTCCGCATGCCTGGGTACAGGCGTACGAAGCCAAGGTCTTGTTGCAGTTCGGGGCCATATGATCTGGGTCTTGGCAAACGAGAGATTTCAAATCGTGCGCGTTTAAGAAAAAAAGGGAAGAAAGAGTGGTAAAGAGTAAAAGAAAATTAGTTGCCTTCATTTTTGAGTTAGGGTTAGGGTTTTGAGATGGGAAGTATAGCCTCATGAACTTCTCTATTTATAGAATAACAATGGTTGCTGGTAAGCTGCTTAAATGTTAGACACTTGAATATTTGAATATGAAATATTTAATATTTTATTAGAAGAGTATAATAAAATGCATGGTCTTTGAGTGCATAGACAAGGAGTAATTAAACGGGGTTAAAATTAAAAAAGAGGTTACGCATGCTTGGTGTTATTATTAATTTTTGTGAGTCAAATATTGGTATGATGATAATGGATAAGTAACGAAATTGGACGAGGCTTGATGTGTAATTAATTAACCCCTTTCACTTCACTACAGCCAATAGGTATAGTGAACAAGATACTCATGAACATATATATAAAGTTTAATTTTGTTCTTCTATCTATACCTACCAAATATATGTTCATATTTCACTTTTTTTATAGGTGGTGTCCCAATAAACAAAAACAAATGTAAATAAAAGGCAAATATTTTATCTTCATATCCACAACAATGATTATATTTTGTCGAGTTGTGTGAAAAAAATAATAAAAATTTTTAATGAAAGAGAGGTTGCCGGGTGGCAATGATGTATGGTAAAAAATTTATTTATGACACTTTTCAAGTCAATTTTTTTTTTTCAAATTATTTATCCGAATCTAAATACAAAGAATGATACTGTGACCGTAAGATTCCAAAGCATGCGAACCTCCCATTTAGGATCAACACATTTTGAATTAGTATATAAGAAAATATGTCTCTCTTTAAGAATCATTTTTTATTGATAATATTTGTTTTTATGTTATCCTTTTTCCTTCATTTTATAGTTTCTCTCTCTTTGTTATGCCAACTTCGTTAATATAGACATTAATCGTTCACATGTAATATAAATTAAAGGAATCGAAGATGAATGGTGTTTAAAAATAAGTATTAATACAATACAACGCAATCTAGAAAATTAAAAAGCTAAATGCATGTTGTACGTAGTGTGTGGGGAGTACACTGTACACGAGTATGATTTTTGTGTAACAATACATAAATAAATGTGGAAGCAATTTAACAAAAATTCTTCGGAGAGATTCGCCGCCGGTGGGCATTGGTGGCGGCATGTATGCATGATACCTAATGTATGACGTAGTATTGCAAGATGGTGAAATTAAGTGTTTTTTTTTTTTNATTCTCCAGAATTGTTAGACGGCGAGAAGTAGGGTTCTTAGAAATCAATTTTGTTCATCAATTTTTACAGAATGTTTCGCGCGCTTCTTTTTTTGATATATTTATTAGGAAGTGGAATTTTGTTTTTATTATGTTGATTGGGATTTGGGAAAATATAAACACTGTGCAAGTGTATTAACTGATATAACACTTTTTAAAAGGAGTGTTATAATATGGATAAGTGTTGTAATTTATATAACACTTTTAAAAAAGTGATGTGTTTTGCTTTCCCTTATGACGTGCTTGTTAAATTAAGTGTTATCTAAAGGCTACTTGTTGTTTACATAGCACTTATTTAAAAAAGCGTTATGTCGAGAATTCGTCGGGTTTTCGGGGTGTCTTCTCAACCTTAGTACATCAGTACAAACCGGATATTTTTGCTATTTTTGAACCACAAATCAGTGGGGTAAAGGCGGACAAATTCGTACAATTTAGTAAGTTCGAGAATTCTTTTCGAGTTGAAGCTCGGGGTTTCTCGGAGGGTATTTGGCTTCTGTGGACCGCGGACTTGAAAGTTGATGTGCTGCATTATTCTAAACAATTAATTCATGTTCGGGCAACAAAGGATGGAGTGGAATGTTTGGTTACTTTTATCTATGCCAGCCCCAACGCTAGAGTTCGTAGACTTTTGTGGGAGGAACTAGAGTATTTGGCGGCTAATATATCGGAACCGTGGCTAGTAGGGAGCGACTTTAACTGCCTCCTCCATCGGTCGGAAAAAATGGGTGGCTCCTCTAACTCCTATAATATTAGTCAGGAGTTCTCGGATTGGCTCTTCACCAACAGCATCCAAGAGGTTGCTACAGACGGTCACTCTTTCACTTGGGTTAGGGAGGGCCAAAATGGAGGAATTTCAGAGAAGCTGGATCGTTTTGTGGCGAACTTGGCCTGGTTGGAGAAATTCGAGAGGGGTCGGGTTCGACTTCTTCCACGTATACACTCTGACCACTCACCCCTTCTAATGGACTTTGGTATACAGAATTTTACCACATCCGAACTCAAGTCATTTCGGTTTCTAGCAGCCTGGCTTCTACTCCCGGGATTTTCGAATTTGCTACACGACACCTGGCACCCTTCCCTTAGCTTTACTGAGGCAACAGAAAAGTTCATAGAAAAGGCGAATGAATGGAATTTCACGGTGTTTGGTAACATATTTCAGCGCAAAAAGCGGCTTCTGGCGCGAATAGGAGGGATTCAGAAAAGCAGACGTTTTTACTTCAAGGAAAGCCTGGTCACACTGGAGCAACAGCTGAGGCAAGAACTGGATGACGTGATTATGCAAGAAGAGATGCTACTGATCTAGAAATCTACTCGGGATTGGCTGCAGTTGGGCGATCGTAACACGTCCTACTTCCATAGACAGATCAAGCACCATAGACGACGGGTTTGTGTCACGGAGTTGATTGATGCTGATGGCAACCTGGTCACCGACCAAATGGAACTTCGTCGACTAGCCACTGACTTTTTTAAAGGGATCTATACGGCTGGTCAAAGTCCGACGACGCGAGGGGAGGAGCCTAACTTATTTGCTGCTCGACTTGGGCCCGAAAGGCTAAATTTGGCGGCAGACATCTCGGACGAAGAACTCACCTCGGCCTTGCATAGCATGGGTGCATTAAAAGCACCCGGTAGGGATGGGATAAAATGCTTTGTTCTACAAGAAAAGTTGGGAAATCATCGGGCCCTCGGTTCAGGATTTTCTTCGGAACATGTGGCGAGAATGGGCGGTACCGAGTGAAGTAAATCAGACGCTACTCGTTTTAATCCCAAAGGTGGTGAATGTTCACACGATTAAACAATTCCGACCCATCAGTCTGCTCAATGTCATTTATAAGCTCTTTACCAAAATTTTGGTGAACCGCATGAAGGAATCATTACCAGACCTGATCCATCCAGCACAATCTAGCTTTGTACCGGGACGTCAGATCATAGACAATATTGTGGTAGCGCAAGAGCTAATTCACTCCATGCGTAGTAAACGAGGAACGCGAGGATATATGGTTATCAAAGTTGATCTCGAGAAGGCCTACGATTACCTCCGATGGGACTTCATTGAGGAAACTTTGTGGCAAGTCGGCTATCCGGACCCCCTTATAAAAGCTATCATGGCCTGTGTGAGCTCGGCTTCGACGGCGTTGGTATAGAATGGGACGGTCGGGGAGGAGTTTCGACCTACTAGAGGGGTACGACAAGGTGACCCTGTGTCCCCTTACCTATTTGTCCTATGTATGGAGCGATTGGCGCAGCTTATATGCTAGTCGGTAGGACGGTCAACGTGGCGCCCAATGTCTGTAGGCAGAGGGTCCGTCGAGGTCCCTTTTTTTATGTTCGCGGATGACTTATTGCTTTTCTTGGAGGCCACGGACGAGCAAGTGCGGGTCCTGAGGGATGTTCTTGAGCATTTCTGTAATATCTCGGGATTGCGAGTTAGCTCGGAGAAAACGTTAGTCTGCTTTTCCAACAATGTAGGGATCAATGAACAACGTCGACTAGCGGATTCTCTTGGGTTCAAGTGGACAGATAATCTGGGTAAATACCTAGGAATGCCCATGCTCCACGGCAGAGTAACCAAACTCACCTATGCCCATATTTTGGAGAAAACCGAGTCACGCCTTGCCGGATGGCGAATGAAGTCATTGTTGATGGCCGGGCAAGTTACACTTACCCAATCGGTCCTTAACTCGCTGCCCTACTACTCAATGCAATCGGCCAAGCTACCGTGTGCATAGACGGAATTGAAAAACGAAGCCGAGCCTTTGTGTGGGGTGGATCAGAAGAGCGGAAGAAACTACACTTGGTCACGTGGAAGGATGTTTGTAAGCCTAAAGGTGAAGGTGGCCTGGGATTAAAGGACATGCGTCGCATGAATACCGCACTTCTAATGAAGCTGGGATGGGGGATTTTGACGAAGAGAGACTCTCTCTAGGTGAGGGCCTTGAGGGAAAAATACAGCATCAATCTATCGGCTCGGCTGGACACTCTCCATAACAGGCAAGGGTCAAGTCTAATGAAAGCTCTCAATCAAATTTGGCCCTAAATAGTTAAAGGTATACGGTGGAGTATAGGCAATGGTGAAACTTCTCGCTTTTGGCTGGACTCTTGGTTAGGCACGATCGGCCCGTTGGTAAGATACATGACCAGTCAGCCGCCGGAAGCCACCCTACACTCGAAAGTGGCGGCCTTTGTTGACGAGCGCGGTAACTGGAAGTGGGACCTGTTCCATGGGTTTCTCCCATCCACCATACTGATGCGCATTGCCGGATCCCTACCTCCGAGGAAATCGGCCGGCGAGGATAAAATTATGTGGGGACTATCACATGATGGTATTTTTTCTACACGCACGGCCTACAAAGGTCTGCACTCTCCGACGATAGATCCCGATCAATCCCTATGGAAACTTATTTGGAGAGCACCGGCCTCGCAAAGGACCCGTAATTTTTTGTGGCTCACGGCCAGAGGTAGATTGCTGACCAATTTGGAACGAGTGCGCCGGTATATCTCACACTCGGCGGCCTGTGATTTTTGTGGAGAAGACGAGTCGGTGTTGCACGTGTTACGCGATTGCCCTACTGCGAAATCTTTGTGGACTCAACTGCTACCGAGGGAAATAAGCAGGACCTTTTTCCAACAGCCGCTCAAATGCTGGATTGAGTACAATCTAGCAAAGGCAAAGGTGGGACCGTGCGCTAATTGGAATAGTATATTCGCCCATGCAGCCTGGTGTACGTGGAGGTGGAGGAATGACCGCATATTTAACCACCGATCTTATAGTGGTGAATTTAGAGGTCGGGAGGTATTGAGACTGACCGTGTCCTATGGCCGAGCGCTCGAAGCTTTTCGAAAGGTGGGAGCCCACATTCACGTCACGCGTTTGATAAGATGGTGTCCGCCTGAGTCGGGATGGGTCAAAGTGAATACAGATGGAGCTTTTCAAAGCAGCACGGGCCTAAGTAGTGCGGGAGGCCTTCTCCGGGATGAGGCCGGAAGATGGATCGAGGGGTTTTTAATGAATATCGGGTTTAGCACTATCACAGGGGCTGAACTCTGGGGTTTGTTTCAAGGTCTTCAACTGGCTTGGGACCGGGGCTACCGCTAGGTTATTGTCGAAGTTGATAGCCAATGTGTGACGACAATGATCCTTGGGCCCGGAGTGATGTTTGGAATTCATGATGCACTTGTCCAGGCCATTCGTAGTTTCATCCACAAAGAGTGGCATGTCAGGCTCCAACACGTGCATAGGGAAGCAAATTTTGCGGCTGACTATATGACGAGCTTGGCGTCGTCTTCCCCATTGAGTATGCAACGGGTCCACTCACCCCCCGTGGGTATGGGGACATGACTTGACCATGATTTTATAGGGTTTCCCATCCCCGACGAGTCCTAACTTAATCAACCCCTAGGCTTCTAGCCTCCTTTTCTGAAAAAGCGTTATGTCAAAAGTGTTATGTGAATGTTTTTGGCGTTGTATATAATTTAAATCTTGAATCTAAATGAGCAATATCAGGTAAATGGATACGCATAACGTATGTATATGCATAGACAAAGTTGACTCCAATATTTCAATAATCAGCATTATTTCCACTTGGAAAACCAAATCTATACGCGTGCTTAATAACAGGAAGGAAAAATCGAGAAGGATTTAATAAGATATAAATAATATATCATAAAGTGTATATTATATATTATCTACCTTTTACAAAATTGATAATTAATAAAAAAGAAAAAAAATATTTACAGAATATTTTACATATATATAAATCACAATATAAATTGCATAAAACATAATAAATAATTAATGTAACTTTTACAAATGTGAATAGTGACAAATTAATACTATGAGAAAACTGTAAATCATTATGTTATATACCGATTGTGGGGTTTATGTCAATAAAATTAAGTAGTAATCTAAAAAATTCGTTTAATAAGATAAAAATAAAATGATAATACTAATAATAAAATAAATAGTTTGAAAATAATATTTTCTATAGTACTTTTAGAAGTGTGTATTTTTTATAAACTGTTTAGTGTGAATTTATGGTCTAGTTAATATTAGCAGCTATTATCTTATAATAAAATAATTAACAAATATTATTACATTTAATTAATAAAAAATTAACATTTAGCTTCCGCAATTAAATAAAAAAATGAATAAAAAATAGTATTAATTGAATAGCCTATAATTATACATATCTAATATTCTTAGTAAAGAGTCCCTTTTCTCCCTTTAACTTAGAGAAGCAAGCAAAAATCAATGGATCTAAGCAAATAGCTAAAAATAAAAAAAAAAAATAAAACACGTTCATAAAAAACTCAAGCAATAAATTCAGCATTATAAATAACTAGAGATAATCCAACCTATACATTAGGTTATGAAAATTTGTCAGTGAAAACGACAATAATTAATGATCATGACTTTGAGTCAACAGTTGCCGACCATGGTTTTCGAATTCAATTAGCCTTTATTTTATAGCTTCTTGAAAAGTAAGCTAAAGGAATGAAGGAAGAAACGAAAATCGTTTTCCACTTCTTGGGTAAATAAATGTGACTCGTGATGATGGGATAAATTTAAATTTTCATTTTTTTAATCCATTTTTAGTACTAACTAATAGCAAAAGCAAGTAATTAAGATTCAAAATGTAATAAATAACAGAATGTTGATCTGGAAGAATTAAATGACAAAAAGAAGAAGAAGAAGAAGAAGAAGAAGATGATCTCTGCCTTGCCTTCGATCACCACGTTTAAGATGAGTCTCATATTAAAACTTCCTTGCAACAAATCAAACGCAAACAGGCAAATTCCAGAGATCTGTGAAAACTAATAAAAATCCAACAACAATTTATCAAATCACAGTGAAAATGTGAAATACATAAAGAAAAATCAACTCCTGTACAAATCTGGGCAATCCAACTGGTACGCAAGAGTTGTAACCAAGTGTTTTTATGCACACAAATTAATATAATTTATTATCATTTTTTTACTCTCACTTTTTGTTTTTCGAAAAGTCTTCTAAAACCTAAGAGCAACATGAAGCGCTAGCTGTCCTTTCAGCTGGTCGATCCACAAGGACCATACCTGATGGGTTCGGTGCAGGCTGCAAACGAGGCAATCTCTTGGCTGTTGGACAATAAATCAGTTACTACTAACAACTACAATAAAAATGCCTCGTAAAACAAAGGTACGAATATTTGGTGTGGCTGGCTCAGGCACACATGTTATAGGGGTGAAAAGAAAATCGTTTTCTTCCAAAATTACAAATATCGAATTCACATTTGTGTTGCGTTCACAAATTGGGCCTCAAGAGTGTAAATGGCAGTGACAATTTCAAATGATTATCCAAATTTTTGAAAGAAAACAGGAAAATCAAGGCCATTTGCCCCTGGTTTTCTTCAAGTGTTTGTTCTCCCATGATCTCATTGAGGCTAATGCAAGAAATTTTTGAGATATCTCATTCAACAGGAGGTCTTACATTTTTTTCGGCAAACAGAAATTAAATGCTAAAAATAATTCGAGCTAATAACTTTTACCTATCTCATAAAATATGTCATTGACATTTGTTGCTGTCTTTGCAGAAGTTTCCATGAAGAAAAGACCATTCTCCTGAGCATAAGCTTCAGCTTCCTGCAATGATAATAATTAAGAAAAATATTAATAACGTTAAGCATACAGCACAAATTAAGTACACCGTTTCGCAATCCAAGGTTTCGCTCCCAGAAATGAATTAAATATATTTGCATTATCTTTTATTGGATATCTGTACCCACCAAGTAGAACTAGTGATACCCTCAAATAACTACCATCCTTCTATAGTTCTATATTTTATTAACTTCAAAGTAGTAAAACTATGTTTTTATTAGACAAAGATATTGCACTTCATCAAGAATAAGTTATATACAAGACAGAATTAAAAGTACAGCAGTTGTGTAAGAGATGAGTGATCCACATAGGATGGGAAAAAGGATAAACTGCTTACCTCTGCTGCCACTTTTCTTCCATCCAACAAATCTGATTTATTCCCAGCAAGTGCCATAACCATATTTGGGTTACCTTATGCCAGAAAACAACGGTGATCAGCATTGAATATAACTTAGCCATTGAAAAGGAAAACCCCTCTCCTACAGATATTAAAATGATTAAACTTTTACAGACTCCACGATAACTTTCAGGAAAGTAACAAAAACTGCTAGCTAACCTACATCAGTCAAGTGAGAAATACAGAACTGTAACATCAAAAGCACTTAACATGCAGAAAACCATCCTACACACTGCCAGAAGTAGAAATCCCCTAATTATTGCGTGTCGGTTTGCAATTTGGCAACCAACATTCAAGGCTAAGAGTTTAAGGAATGTACCTTGTGCTTGAAGCTCTTGAACCCATTTCTTGGCCCGTTCAAATGAGGCCTATCGAATCCAGCAATATAATAAAAAATTTGACGAGAACAATCAAGAATCGATTGAAGTTGCTACTAATTTAACAGGAAAAGAAAATTCTTCTCTTCACTAGTTTCAATAGGATGAATTACTGGCAGCTTAAACATGATGTTTTTGTATTTCCAAGGCCATTTCCCAAAGCTTAGGGCAGTACAAAGACTGATAACTCATTATATACAAATATAACATGTTTTTTAGGACTTGGTACTTACTTGATTTGTGATATCATAGACAATAATAGCGGCGGCAGCTCCACGGTAGTACATTGGAGCTAAGCTGTGGTACCTCTCCTGACCTGCTGTATCCCATATCTCAAATTTTACAGTTGCATCATTCACAGCAACTGTTTGGGAAAAAAATGCAGCTCCTATAGTTGATTCCTACATCAGCTGAATCCAGTCAACTAAATGGATCCTACGAGGAAATTCTGATTTGATGTACCAATCATTAACTAATTCACGATATGTGTTTACCAACCTGAAACTCAACGAATTGCCCCTTCACAAATCGCAACACCAAACTAGACTTTCCAGCTCCAACATCTCCAAGAAGCACCTAAAAGAAAATTACGCTCATCAAACATAGCAATGGGGATGAAAAGATGAAAACGGTAAACAGACACATAGATTTTAAAAACTTAAAACACAACACTGTAAGGTTCAAATTAGGTATAGTATGCCAAGCATATATTTTCATGTAACGAGCCATCTCAACCCACAATCTTTTCTAGAAATACATTACGGCGCTGAATGCACAAATTCAAAATCTGATGTTCATCAACAGGGCTAAGATCGATAATTCAAATTACGAGATACCGTGTCATATACAGGACTAAAAGTTGAGTTAATTTTGGTTATTATTTAATCCGGGTGTTTTTTTGCATCATCATATCATTTTTTCGCACCTAACTTCATTGGCTCGCCTATATAAACAGGTGGTGTATTCAGAATAAAAAGGATCATCTGTTCACATAAGTTTCAGGACGTTGGTCCCTGATCAACATCAGCCAAAATGCACAAAAGACAAATTCGAGTAATCTCCGTTTTCTGATTACACTCAATTGAATTAAAAACTCAATCTAGCAACTAGTGTATAAACTACTATCAAGCAGATAATTCTAGCGAGCAGATTGCTACACAGACCATTCAATACCCACCATCATCAATCGCCCACGGTCAACTTTAAGCAATTACCTAACTGATTCCAATCCACAATGTAATCTAGTTATCAAACCCATTGTCTATTTCTAATAGATAAGGATACGATCTTCACGATTGAGGTCAGAAAGTTGTAATTCACCAAAAAAAAAAAGCAGCCCAAACCACGCTGATAAAATCAAATGAAGAAAACGAATTGCACAGCAATTGAGACGCAAAATTAGGAATTGGGAAAAAGTACAAACCAGCTTGGCGTTGATGTTCTTGTTGCCGGCGGACGCCATCACCCAAATTCAGGCACAAATCGACGGATGAGCCTGCCGGAGTAAAATTGCCGTTCAGTAGATACAACAAATTCCGAATCAAAATGAGAGAATTATTCAGCTGAAGGGTATGAGTTGACGCGAAGGAAAAGAAAATTGGAAACCTAATAAAGGTAGAAGAGATGAATTGGTATAATATTCATTTAGTACGTCTTATTTACTTCCTTTATTTTTATGGTAAAATGATGTTAGATATGATTATATAATTAAAATTTTCTAATAATATATAATTTTAATATGATTAAAATAATTATAAATGAAAGAATAACGTTTTATATTATCTCTACTTTCGTTTTTATTAAAAAAGTTTAATCAGTGGACTGTGTAGTGTATAATAATTACAGTCTCATTCTTGTGAACTTTTATACATATTTTTTTGTCACAAGTTGTTNNNNTGATTAAGGACCCAATGTGTATGGAGCGAGATTATGCCTTATGGTCCATGTAGTTGCCGATTAAATCATTTGGTCAACTATTGTGAATTTATGGTCAAATTAGAACCCTCTATTGGTAAAATAGATTACCTAGACCGACATATCCATTTTGACTGCTATTTTACTTAAAAGTAACTAATAACTAATAAGTATAAGACGGTTAGTTAGGCCTAGTGGGTTACTAGATCATAAAATTTATTAATATATGTATATATTTTTTTTTTAATTTATAATGTGTACTCTAAAGTAACATGATGTTTTTATATTTAATGATTTAATTTTATTAAAAACATAATAAATTGATCCGTCTACTAATTAAACTGCTTTACTAATGAAATTTAATATCGGACACTTATGCAATATGGGGCACTTGGGTCGATAGGAGACCTGTGAATTTCATTTATTTCACGGATGGGTGAAAGTCAAAAGGCTGAAATACCCACTGCCCATTCTGCCAAGGAAAATGATTAAAGATACATGAAGAATAAAGTTACTTTAATCGTAATTTTTTCACAAATTCTCTTGCAACCTACAATTGGATCCGATCCATTATATTATTTAAATAAAAATATATATTTATATTATTGAATGTTATACTTTGTTTATATTATATTTCAAAACATGATATTTTCTAACAAAAATATAATTGTTTATAAGAACAAAAGTATGACAATCTAAAATTAAGTTTGATTGGTCTAGTACAAATTCAATCATAATTATTTGACACAAAAGTTATACATAATGTGATATAAGTTTATAAAACTACATAATTTAATTTGTATGTGAAATTTTATACCGACTATTATACCATTATGTTACTGGAAAATGCTACAATCCCGTTACGGAACCATTCCATTGGGATTGTAACCGTTAGATCATCAAGTAACGGTCAATGATGCTTGATCTAACGGTTACAAATCCCAACGGAATGGTTCCGTAACGGGATTGTAGCCTTACCCTATGTTACTATAGCATTATCCATATAAAAATAACAATTTTCATTTATCGAAGAAATTATATGTAACAAAAATATTTTAAGCAAGTGTAGGAAGACAGACGTCACATTTTGATTGGTGGTGGGGAAAGGGGAAAATGACAACTGAGTTCATGAGAGAGTACACACACAAAAACACATACACACAGAGCTTCTTCTCTTCTCAGGCATACAAACAAGGCTGACAACAGGCCCAATAATAGCCCATAAATGCCCACTCTGCCAATTTGTTTTTGCAGGTTTATCACACTTCCCATCTTGACCACATTTCCTTTCTTTGACCACACTTTTTTCATTTCTTTTTATTTTTTTATTATTTCTTTTAGATTCCATTTTGCTAAATGCACTCACACTATCAGTCTATCACACATCAACCACAAGATTTTGCTTTTCTCCACATAATTTATTAATTTGCATGCCATGCAAATTAATAACCCTTTATCTTCTTCATCAACCTCTCTTAAACTACTTCAAACTGAAATAAAGTAAGACTGTTCCAAATAAATACATAAAATAAAACCCTAGTTAACATGAAATGTTAATATGTACGATCAAATATTTTCAATAAGAAATCTCTTTTTTTTTCTCTCTCTAAATAAACATATTTATACCCAAGCATGAGGTTATTAAATTTAACAAAAAGAAAGACTAATAAAACCAATGGGTTGATAACTTGATAAGCATAATTAAATATGAATGAAATAAAAATATAAATAACTATAAAGGTAATTAATTAATTAATCAATAAATTTATTTTATTTTGGAGGCGGCTGAGCGTTATTTTGAGCCGCCAAGGCGAAGATTGAATTAGCGAGCTTGTTAATGGAGTCTACAAGGCCGTTGATTCCCTGCCGGTTAATCTCAGCCTTCGATTCTTCTATCCTTAGCCTCCTCTCATGAATGCTCATCATCTCCCGGTGCCGCCTCTCTTCTCTCTCCTCGCACGACTGAATAGCTCCGGCTATAACCGAAGCACTTTTCGAAATCGCCGAACCTAATTCTTGTATTGTGCCGCCGCTCGTTCCTTCTCCGGCAGCGGCGGCGCCGCCGCCGGGTCTCTTTCTTCTCTTCGCCGGCGAGCCTGAGTAGTCGCTGGTGTCGGAATCTACTGTGGGTAGCGGCTGAAAAGAAGGCGTCTCAGCCGCTGCCGCCGCCGCCGGCCCAATCGCCGGAGCATGGTAACCGACGGAATGCTGCTGCTGTGTCGGAGGGGACACCACCGGAAGAAGAAAGACACCACCTTTCTCCGTCGGCGGCGGTCGAAGGCCCTTCCTCTCCACCACATCCACCAGCGCCTCGTAGACCTGGGGAAGCATGTTCGACGGCAGGTTATTGTCCTTCCTCTCGGTCTTCTCGATCCGCCAGTAGGATCGCCGGTTTCCGTCGGCGGTTCCTCCCTCCGGCGACTCCGCCGCCCGGCGCTCGTACTCGCGGACCTTCTTGAAGTCCCGCATGAGGTTGTCCCACTTGTCATTGCACTGATTCTGGCTCCTCAAGCAGCCCTTCCGCCAGCAGTAGTCCTCCACCCACTTCCACCGCAGCTCCGCCGGCTTGCCCCGCTCGCCGCCGCCGGGGGATTCGCCCAGCCGTCTCATTCTCCGCTCGTCGTCCATTCTCTTGGCCTCGATAAGGATCATCGTCTCCTGGAGGTTCCAGTTGCCTTTTCTGTAGTCCCTCAGCACGGCGTTGTTGTTGTGGGCTGCGGCGGAGGATGTTGCGCCGCCTTGATTGACCACCGTCAGATCCATGCGAAGAAGNTTTTTTCTTTTTTTTTTTAAAAATCTTAAATAATAAAATGTTGTTTCTTGTATTGGCTTATTGGCTATATATGGGTATAGAGGTGTAAACAAGTTGAGGTTTTTCTCAACCTCGAGCCTTTATCGAGCTGGAGTTGGGCTTCACTACAACAACAATTGATTCAGAAGCACTTGTTATATAGAAGCTCAACTCATGATTCAATTACCTATATTAATAAGTTGAGCTTCAGGCTTACAAATCAAACTACAGAAGTTTCTATATAGTTGGAGCCTTAGTAACTACATGAGCTCACTAGTTCCTATCAATGCATTTTTTTTATTAATTATTTTGATCCTTATTGTTTGACAAAAATCTATTTGTTGCTTTGGAGGAGAAGAACATTGCATTTTCATAAAAGGAATATGGAAAGGAACATTTTGCTTTTGAGTTTGGGAACACATATGATCATTAAGGCTTTTGAGAATTGATTTTATAGTTGAAGTTTCTCTAAAGAAACTTTGTTGCAATAACCACCTTTTTTCTACTGTCCCTTTCTCCTCTTGTTACATTTTCTCACTTACCATAAAATCTTTCCACTATCACCCAAAAGTCATGAAAAATCTTTAAAGTTAAATCACATCTAAAGCTACTTATTGAAGCCACTACTGGCTTAAGACTGGCAGGAAGCTATAGAAAGATGATATGAAAATAGGAAACTGATCATTCAACCTGACACATTATTTTGAGAAAGAAAATGAGCTAATTAAGGAAAATTCAACTTTGGCTCGTTATTTATTGACTTAAGCCAAGCCTGATAAGTTATTAATAAACAATTCGAGCTGTGCTTTGTTTACTACAATTTGTTTATTTTATCTTAACTTTTTTAAAGGTGTCGAATGAATAGACGAGTTAAACATGTTTGCAAACACAAAAATCGTGCTCATGACGAACATCTACCTTATAATATTGGTTAATTTAATTTGCTAATCGTTCCAAAATCGAACTTTCACAAATTTAAACGAGAACCGGGCGCGCGGGGCTCAAATAACACCCGATCAACCTAAAAAAGATTTAAAAAGGATACAAAAAAAAAAAAAATGATTGAGCAAAGCAAACATGTGTATTAATATTTAATACTGTAGTAGTGTGTTACTGAACTAAATCACGTGAGGGCTGGAAAAATAACAGCTTTAACTCGAAGAAAAAATCACAGCTTCAATAATACTCTGTCTATCTCTATTGGGGCATTTTACCATCACTTTTTTCAAGAAAGTACAAAATTCGGTACGTGGAGTCGTGGACTAATCATTTGTTTCTCCATCTATAAGACTAATGATATAACATTACTTGTACCATGCCCTCATAATTAATCGAATCTAATTTATTAAATATATCATGGGTCTGCATATTTTAGTACTCCACTCTCATTAAATTTATATATAAGGAACATATGAATATAAGTCTAGGTTACGGCATATGCATCTATGTATTATAATAATTTCATTATCCTATAATAATTTATAATTAAAGTAGTGTTTATTATGTCAGTAAGGTCATGTTGCATGAACATATAAAAAGTTGAAATACATCTTTATATAATTAATGCATGGGTAATATAATCACCTTATTCAGAACTCATATTAATATCAGAGGGTGTTTGTTAAACCGTACTAGCTAAACTTATAGTTTATGTAGTCAACTCATAATTTTTTTTTCTTTGTAAATAGGTTTAGTTTGGTGGGTTGAGATTTTTTAAAATGTTAATTTGAGCTGATGTCATAAATTTCTCTACATGACGTCTCAAGTAAGTCAATTGATCAGCTACTTAATTAATTTTATTTCTAAACTAATTTTTGAATATTTTTACTATATAAACTAAATTTTCAGTCGTTGATAATTGACAAATTATCAGCTCAAAAATGATACATTATTAGTTAATTTGTGTACTTATTTTTTTTTTAATTTATGTACTTATCATCTAGCATAACGGTTAGATATACCAAAATACCCAAAATCAGTTATCCATTAACATTGCAACATTTATTTATTTATTTATTTATTATTAACTGTCACAACTCTAGTCTAATTTCACATATAACTAAAAATTCAATATATTATTTTTTCTATAAAAATTAAAAACCATTCTTATTGTTATAACTTAGAACAACAAAGAAGCAATTTTTAATATGAGATGCCATGCACACCAGTTTCATATGTTGAATGTCAGTAGCATTTAACGCCGTGTTGCCACGTCATCGACCTTTTTCCCGCTTTATGTCATGCCAGCTTGGACAGCAGAGTGGACCAGGCCTTCTTTGACTGGCTCTGGGCTTTGACTGGAGTAGGACGCTACTTTAGGCCCACTGATACCCTAACACGTCACCGTCGCTCTTCGTTCTTGGACTCTGGCCTGCCTCTTAATAAGTAGCAAAGTCTGAGGATAATATTGTAATAACCTATAATTTAATTATTATTTTTTTGTTTAAAAATACTCGATCTGGCTATAAGTTCGAACGTTGAACTGGATTCGAGCCTTATCAAATATAACGTAAACAAAAAAGTCAATAAACGAGTTCGAATTTGATTCATCAATATTAATCAACAAGTTGACCTCGAATTTTAGCTACCGGAGGAGACGAATTATAAAAACAATACATGGAAATTAATATTTTTTTAACTTTAAAGAGAAATACTCGGCTTGACTAGCTTGTTAACTAACGAACTTTAGACGATTTCGAACTCGATTCGTTTGATAGTCGAGATTAGACCTTAACGAGCAGGTTATCATATAGATTTGAGTCAAAAAAATTGATCTATCAAATTATATTTATTGATTAAAATAACTAATTCTTTATTAGAGTTGAATTCTTGGATTTAACTACCATTTTGTTATGGTAAAATGCTAGTTAAAGTCTTAAAGACAAGCTTTATGATTTGATCACGAATAACGGCACCATATTTAGTTCGATATGTTGATGTTGAATAAGCTATATAATTTATTAAGGCAAATAAACTATGTTGATTTTGCATAACAGTTAATTTGTACAATTAGTATTAACTAGTAATCAACTTGTTCATTTGTACAGAGAAAAATATTTAGAAAAAATAACAAATAAAAAGAAAAAAGAAAAATACATAATCACAATTTAATTCATGAAATAAAAATATGAATTAAAAAATAATTCTAAATATTATTAAACACTTGCATTATAAAACATTTGGGTCGAAATTATCTACTGAACAAATAATTGCATTATAAATAGTTGTTGAATTGGGATGGATAACATATTAAAAAATGTGGTGAATTCGTTTTAATTTTTTATTAAAAAACTTGTAAAGGTGACTTGGGTCGATAATCTCAGTAAGCCTGTTTGTTTAATGAGTCCGATTTAGTAAAACCCATAGAAAATAATATTTCAAATTAAACCCAATACACATTGTTTTAAACAAAAAAAAAAAANACTCCCTTGATTGATTTATGCTCATAATTTATGACATTCAAGCAAGTTATTTTGTAACTTAAAAATGAAATTGAATGTTAAAAATTTTAAAGGGATAATAAAATTTAATGCATGATAATATAATTTAATACTTTGTTGCTCCTCTTTATATATATATATATATATATATATATATCAAAATCATATCTATATTTGTAAAAACCAAATTTAATATTGTTTCTGTTGTATTGAGTGCATCGGTTTTGCTATGGAGCCATCAGATGGCTCGGCTTATGAAGCCATCCATAGTTATCCACAAATGGTGTATTGACACGTGTTCTGTAATAAATGCACATTGGACACGTGTCAATACCTAACGTTATGGATGGCTCCATAAGGGGAACATCCGATGGCTCCATAGCATTTCTGTTGAGGGCATAGTGGTTTGAATGAAACAATGTTCCTCGAAAATGGGCCGCCCGAGCTCAAGTGGGTGACATTGGTAAAACAGCAAAAGGTATAACTCAATAGACTCTCTTTGAAGCCCAATATCGTCATTACTGTACGTACTTGGGTCAATATGTTTTGCCCAGTCCATATTCTTTGGGTTTCAACTTTGATCGAGCTCAATTTTTTTTTCTTCTTTCCATTATGTTGTTTTCACTCGCAATAAAATTAGACTTTAATTTTATTTTTTTCCAATTAATGAAATCGTTTTTTACTTTTATTTTTTCTATTTTTTTTTTCATTTTATGAGGTAAATCACTACCATGAATCTGAATTTGCAGAGAGTAGTTAATATATGCATTCCAAGTTTTGAAAAAGGAAAAGCTATGTGAAAAATGGCAATTTGCCTAACAATCTAATTCTCATTGATAGAACTTTGCTGAAAATTCGAGCAAGAAATCAAATGTGCTAGACCGAAGCACGTATATATAAGACCATTGCATATTCCAAGCCAAAAACAGAACAACAAAGAAATAAATAATCAGAAAAAAAAAAAATAACATGGCTAATTTTCATACTTCCTTTCTTTCGATTCTCATAGTCATCATTACCATATCATCAGCCTCAATCTCATCATCAACCTGTCATAAACTGAACGATAATGAAATAAAGCACTTGTGCTCGAAAACCAGCAATTTACTAAATTGTTACAAACTCATAAAAACCGATAATCGCACCACAAATCACGGCTCGAACGGCCTTGCAAACTATTTAATCGAGATGGCTACTCAAAAGGCTAAGAAAATCCAAGCCGAGCTCAACTCTTTCGCCAATAAGGCAACACAACATTCTGAATTGAGAAAAAAATACAGTTTGGTCTCCAAAAAATACAGCGAAATCATTCGTAACCTTGAAGCTGCAAAAAAAGACATTAAATCGCATGCGTACAAGAATTTGTATGGTCCGGTGAAGAGTGCTTATGAAGAAACTGTAAAGAGTGTTAAATTGCTAGGGGGATTTATGGATCATCGCGCGCACTTGCAGAAGCAGAATAAAGACCTCGAATTTGTTCTTAGCATAGCTAAAGCTGTTGGAGATGGTCTTAACAAGAAGTAGACTTTGAAAATCATGTTTAATATACATTAATCATGTTATTGAATAAATCACATTATGTGAAGAGTTTGAAGTGACAAGCGTAATTTTCAACATAAATAATAATGTAATTTTTCAATAAATTATTTGAAATTTAAATAATAAGTATAAATTCTAATAAGAAGATTATTGAATTTTAAAATACATAGTTATCTCCAAAACAGTGAGAAATAGCAACATTAATTAGAGAGTATAGAAAATGTACTAATATGCCTTATAAAATGTACCAACATATTGGCACAAACCCAGAAACTCTTTTTTTTTCACTTCCTATCTGTAACGTAGAATTACAGAACAGTAATTAAACCACAACGCCTACTAAGTAATAACTTTAAAAAATCCCAGATTTTTCTTTTTTTTTTCACTTCTTCTCTGTAGACTGTAACGTACAATTCACAACAGTTTAAGTTATTAAAGCACTACACTTAAATAACTTCCAAAAACTGTCTAACCTCTAAACTCTCATATCAACCACTATTATATAAACACAAGCCCTCAATAGTTGACAGTCAAAATTTTAATCGACACGTTGTTATATACTATGTAAGTCGACAAAAAGATAGTTTCATATTTTCTCTCTCTAGAGATGTTGTTCCATTATTGGAGAATGTTTATCATCTTTATCTTGTTCAGAGTGACCATCACACCGTTCGATTCCTAATCTGTTTCTTAAACCAACTGTTTCTATCTCGTAGTTCTTTCGCCTTCTTTTCCCCATTTCAATTGCTACGATTTTTAATTCTTCTGCCATTTCCTGCTCGGACCATATTCATTAGGGTTTTCTCCTCACTCATCTATCCCTTTGTTCTAGCCCCATTGCTCCCCTCCTCTGGATATCATAATGGAAAATGAAATTATTGACAAACTTCAGAACTTTGCCCTCTCGTCGAAAGAGGAAGAAGGTCTTGAGTTATTGGAAATTGACACAGTGCCGGGCATTCAAGAATGCAGTCTCAGCCTTATCGGTAAAATCAACGGCGAAAAAAGGGTTAATTTTAGCGGTCTGAAAACGACTTTAAGTGGAATCTGGTCTACGCAATTGCCGTTCAGTATTACAAGTCTCGGGCCCAACTCCTTCCGTTTCCTCTTCCAATGTGAGGAAGACAGAGATAAGATTCTTCATGGCAAAACATGGAACTTCGACGGGCAGTATTTACTTCTCAAAAAATGGACACAAGAAACCCTCAGTTTCACAGAAGATGAAGAATTTATCAAAATCTGGATTCAAGTGCACAATCTCCCGCTTCACTGGATGAGTGCAGACATTGGGCTCAAAATAGGGAAACTCATCTGCACGCCATTGGACGTGGCACTCCCAGGCCCGGGGAGCTCACAGGGCCAAATTATTAAAATTCTTGTTGAATTGAAACTGAAAGACCCTATATTGAGAGGCCTAAAAATCAAACTTGGTTCCGAAAGCAAATAGGTTAATTTTCGATACGAAAACCTTCAGAACTTGTGCTTTTATTGCGGCAAAATTGGTCATAGTGATCGGAACTGCCAAACCAAAAAGGAGGATGTTAGAGAAAATGTCATTAACCTGGGCCAATTCGGTGAATGGTTGAGAGCCCCCCGCAGCTACAATTTTGAATTGAGGTCTGTTAGCCCTATTATATCTGGTAGCCATTCTGGGGAGAAAGAATCTTCTAAATTGCATACTCCTAGCCCTGAAATTAGACCTGCCCCTGAGAGAAATAGTGAGACAAATCTTATTACAAAAGTTACTAATCCAGAGACCCTACCCTCATCACCAAATTTGAATCTTGCTCCTCAAACTACAAATTCTAATACCATCCCCATTACCCAACCAGCACATTTACCCCCTTTTGAGGAAGAAGAGCCCAAAACCATGCCCTCCCCTACCTTGGTGGATATTGAAATGCAGCCTATGATAATGGAAGATAAGTCCACTCCTAAAAAGAGAAAGACTTTTACCAGAAAATCCAGAACCCAAACATTCTCTTCTCACACAGCACCGCCCACTGATTTATCTCACACTGGAGTTTTGAAACCAGAAATTGAACAAGGTAGCCTCAAAAGATCCTCTTTATCCTTAGACCCTGAAATAGGGGAAAGCTCCAACATTACCAAAAAGCAAAAACTCTATGCTTGTACAAATCTTTCTGTGGTGGAGGAACCAGCCCTAATTGGTCCCATGGTGCCCAATGAAAGTTTCGGTGTGGAATTGTAGAGGTCTGGGAGGGCCCTCTACAATTTCCCAAATCAAAGACGTTCTCTGAACTCACCTCCCAGATTTTATTTTTCTTTCAGAAGTTAAAAAGAAAAAAAAAAATTGTAGAGTCAGTCTGTAAAAAACTTAAATTTGATAGTAGATGGACTTTTGTTGATCCCTCTGGATCCAGAGGAGGTCTCTTTTTGGGTTGGTCTTCCCAGGTGGAGATTTTGGAGCTATTCTGCCATGACGTTTGTTTTGAAGTTCACTTTAAGCTGAGTACTGAAGGGTTTTCCCAATGGGCCATCTTTTTGTATGCTAGTAATGATCCATCAGAAAGGCAGATGCAATGGGGATTCCTATTGAGGCATAGCTTATCTTGGGGTCGATATTGGTTCCTCGGAGGGGACTTCAACGACATTCTTGATAATAGCGAGAAGAGGGGGGGGCAGAATGCGAGACGACAGCAGTTTCCATCATTTTAGAGAATTTGTCAGTGGAATAGGTTGGGTGGAAACTCAAACCATAGGGCACCCCTACGCATGGGCCAACAACTGTGCCGGTTCAGATTTCATTGAAGTCAAGCTCGACAGATTTTTCCTATCCCCCGATTGGCTCCTACAATACCCCATGGCTCAAGTTAATCACATTTCACTCTCAGCTTCGAATCATAATATGATTATCTTGGAGACAGACGGCATTAAGAAGATGTACAAGAAAAAATTCTACTTTGATCACAGATGGGCGCAACTCGAAGGATATGAAGATATAGTTGATACTTCTTGGAATCTGAATGTGGAGGGGCCAGAGCTTTTTGGTATCATGGGCAGAATAAAAAACTGTCAAGAAAGCTTTGATTGGATGGAAAAGTAAGGCGCTTACCAACTCCGCCTCGAAGATAAAACTTTGCACAGAAAATTTAAAGCAACTAGAATCACAGGGCGGCTACAGGGACTGAGAGGCATGGCATAGAAACAGAGAACAACTCCATCATGCTTACAAGGAAGAAGAAGTATACTGGAGACAAAAAGCCCGTGTCCATTGGCTGAAATCCGGGGACAAAAACACTTGATTCTTCCAAGCGAGTGTGAAGCAAAGAAGGCAAACCAATGACCTGCATCGCTTGGTTAAAACCTGATGGGAAATTCTGCACAACTGAATCGGAAATCCTTACTGAAGTTCGGAATTATTTCAGCAATCTCTATAAAACCTCTGACCCTTTGCTTGATCACTGCGACTTAGAGGGTATTTCAGAGTCTATCACTGCAACAATGAATTCTAAGCTAACAAGAGAGGTCGAGGAGAATGAAATCAGAAATGCGGTTATGAGCATGGATCAAAATAAAGCACCCGGAATTGACGGGATGACGCCAGCTTTCTTCCAAAAATCCTGGCCTACTATCAAAACACATCTTTGTGCAGCTGTTCAATCCTTCTTCAAAAATGGGAAGTTTCCCAAGAACGCTAATCACACAGTCCTCACTCTAATACCCAAAATTAAAAACCCTAATAAGGTGGCCGATCACAGACCGATAAGTTTGTGTACTGTCCTGTACAAGATAATTTCAAAAATCTTGGCCAACAGACTGAAGCAAGTGCTCCATCATTGCATCTCCCCAGCCCAGCCGCATTTGTTCCCGGTAGACAAATCCTCGATAATGTAATTCTCGCGAATGAATGTATCCATCATTTGAATAGCAAAAGGGCGGGCAAAGACAATCTGATGGCGATCAAGCTTGACATGGCCAAGGCATTCGACAGAGTTGAATGGGGATTCATTGCCAAAATCTGTAAGAAAATGGGGTTTTCTGACTTGTTCATCTCTTGGGTGCTCTCATGTGTTTGTTCATCTACCTTCTCATTCAACATCAATGGACAGACTTTAGGGTACCTTCACCCTACTCGAGGCTTGAGGCAGGGTGACCCTCTGTCACCCTACCTTTTTATCCTCATATCCGAAGCGTTTTCCAACCTCTTAACACAAGCTTGCAGGTCCAACTCTTATAAAGGACTGAAATTAGCCAAACACTCTCCAGTCGTCTCTCACTTGTTCTTTGCAGACGACACCATCCTATTCTGCAAAGCCGACTCACATCATGCCCTTTCCATTATGCACATCCTACACTCTTATGGCCTCTCTTCAGGCCAGTTGGTTAACCTCAGCAAATCATCCATTTTTTTCTCTAAAAACACCTCCGAGGACACTATGAAATCCATCTGCAATACCCTGAATGGGATCACCTGGGTGAATAATGCTAAATATCTGGGCCTCCCACTAGGACTCGGCAGATCTAAAAGAGACACATTTAAATTTGTTTCTGACTTTGTGATTCAAAAAATGGCTAACTGGAAGAATGTTTTCCTAAGCGAGGCAGGTCGTGAAGTATTAATCAAATCTGTGCTGGAATCCCTCCCCATATATGTCATGTCCTGCTTTAGGATACCTGTCTCTGTTTGCCTGGACATTTGCAAGGCTGTTTCAAGTTTTTGGTGGGGTAAAGGAGCTGCTGGCAAGGATAAAATTCACTGGTGCAACTGGAACTTTCTCTCCAAACCTAAAACTAAGGGTGGTCTGGGGTTTAAGAATTTCAGAGCATTTAATGAAGCTTTGATTGTCAAGCAGCTTTGGAGGCTGATTACTAAGCCTAACCTCCTGGTTAGTAGGGTGCTCAAAGGAAAATACTACTGGCATCAGCAGTTGCTTGAGGTTAAAGCTAAAAATAGAGACTCATGGCTCTGGAAAAACTGGCTCACAGCAAGGGACTCCTTGAAATTGGAGTTATTATATCAGATTGGGGATGGCAATGCTACAAGAATCTGGGATTCTCCTTGGATCCCGGGCCTACTTAATTTTCAGCTTACCTGTTGCTTTTTGGATGACAGGAGCAGATTGACTTGGGTCAGGGAGCTATTTAGCTCTAATGGTCAGGAATGGGATGTTGATTTGATCATGCAAACTTTTACGCCTTTTGTTGCTGAGAAAATTCTTGATTTGCAAATAAGTATGGTAAGGGTAAAGGACAGGCTCATCTGGCACAAACATCCTAAAGGTACTTTAACTGTAAAGAGTGTAAATCAGACCATCCTTCAGCATCAAAATTTCTCACCTGATATAGCTGGCCCGAGCTCTGGTCTTTCAAGTGCGGAAAAATGTGGACTGCCCTGTGGAACTTACCAAATGTAGGGAAGCTGAAATCATTTCTTTGGAGATGTTGGCATGGTTTCCTCAGCACAAACATGAAGCTCCATGAAAAAAAAAAATTAATGTCCAACAGGTATGTTGCATGTGTGGAGAACATGATGAAGATCTGGAACATGTTTTTGTTAAGTGCCCTAGAGCTGCTCTATGCTGGAAATTATTGGGTATGGGATCACTTTCAACTACAACACTTTAAATTCAAAGACTGGTGGATCTCTATATGTCAGCCTGGGGGAGATAGCTGCCTGGTGGATCGCATAAGTCTTTCCACATACCACCTTTGGTGGTTGTGGAAGACTCGGAATTCTTGGCTCTTTTGACAAATCATGGAATAATGCACAGAAGGTGATTGATTTGGCCAAAAATGACTGGACAGAGTTCATTGCATCTCTCACTAATCAAGGTAACCCATCTTTGCATACCATATCTTCTGATGAGACTGCTGCTTTAAATTCCTTGGATGGGGTAGGGCTCTTGCATCTTAGAGTCAGTGCTTCCATTTCCAAGGACGGCCATGGAGTGATGTTGTGTTCTGGATTCAAAGGAGTACAAACAATAAAATGGCAGAAGACCTTTACCAAAGTGCCTAACAGGAAAGCTGCTATTTTACTTGCTATCAGATGGAGCTTTATGCAGTTGATCCAGCAGGGTAACACAAATTTATGCTGTACATTGGACTCTGCAGAACTGGTCCATATGCTCAACTCAAGAGGCACTCCCCTCATAGTTGTTGCTACTTTGGTTCTGGACATTTTTGCACTATTGGACTCTTCTATTAGTTGTAGATTTTTTATTAATGCCACCCCTTAATTTTATGTTAGCTTGATGGCTTGCAGTGGGATGTTCTTCTTCCCCCGCTTGAGTTCCTTTGGGACTTATGTAATCAGTTGGTTGCACAATGTAAGACTGGTTTATTTGAGTTTTTTAAATATTGTTTGTTTGATGTTGAAATGAAGA
>BKCP01006049.1:90249-119995 GCA_008636005.1 Striga asiatica | reverse complement strand
AAGTCAACAAATTAAAAGGCATCCTTAAAGAATCAATAGTTTAACATACAAAGAAAATGAGTTTATACTACCTATACATTAGTAACATTACCTTTGGGAAATATAGCATCCTTGTTACACCACAGTTGCCATAAACAGCAGACCCGAAACTAAAGGGCTCAACACATCTTTGTTTACTTTCCAAATCGACTTTCAAAACTTTATCATCTTTTGATGCCCATATTTCTAGAGCATCATTGCATAATTCCAAGGCTTTGACTAATGTTTTCAACTCGTCTATAGTGAGCTGAAAAAGGATGACTTTATATTATCCTCTTGACAGCAAGAAATACGACTCGCGTGTTTGAGACACGCAAACTTGCTCGAGCAGAAACTGCAGCACACTGTAAACAAATGCAAGTCGTAAAAGGAAGAAAAGCATTCTCGTTCGGTGTTAAGATCAAAATCTTTCTCCATCTTCTGGAACTGAAACCCCGTGAGCCAGTGGAGATAACACAACAAACAACTCGCCCATTGCTTTCCCAGACAGGCTACCTCAAGGCGCGCACAGGCCCACCTCAGGGTTGAGGAGGAACTCCGGCGATGACTCCTTTGCTTTGGCAATACGACAATAGACTGGTCTATCTGAGTTGAGCCTACAACACTACCGATCCCAAAGATTGAAAAACCTTGCATTCTTGTACATTCATGCGGAAAATAGGTTAAACTGTAAAAGATAAGATAGCAGCAAAACTTGTATTGGAGTTCATTGCACTAAAACCATGATGCAACAATTGATTTCCGGTAACAATAGAGCACTCAAGAGGGAGAATATATTGCCATATTGAAAGAATTAAAGAAAGAAAGTAATGCTTCAGTATCTCCACATAAAAAATGCTTCTCCAAGTATAAAATCTCAATTGACACCCACACAGAAGATCACAATTTCAACAATATTCACAATCAACCATTTCAGAATGCAATTCAAACTTGGCCTGATACTGACACCCACACAGAAGATCACAATTTCAACGATATTCACAAACAACTATCTCAAAATCCCATTAACACTAGGCCTGATGACTTTTCTTACCATGACCACAAAATATTAATTGGCAACGCTAAATCACACTGTTCAACCCAAAAAAGGCAAGGCAACAACATGAAAATAAGGAAAGAGAGAAGGAACAATAAACGGTTAAAGAGAGAAGACCAAATCATCTAGCATTGGCAACAACTGCAACAAGCTCCGGGCCCAAAATATCAGGACCTAATGGCGCCTTAACTATGCCATACTCAAAGCCCCTGATCGCCTCAACAAGCTCCGGGCCCATCTCTCTCTATATCTCTCTAGAAGACATAACAAACAGTCAAATGTATTCCTTTTCAGTAATGAACTTCAAAATGTTTGAACATATGATTGTAAACGTACCTTGACAAAAATTAAATTTGAGAGGTATGAGGCTAGAATGAAATTTAGTCCCATCCATCAAAGTGCCCACATAATGAACTGCACCAGTCGTCCACATAAAAAATGGTAATCAAAGTTGAATTTTGACATAGTATTTCAATAAAAAATTAAACTTATATGATAAAACCTTCAACTTCATCTCCAGATTTAGGACACCCGTATCCCTCCATGAAAAGCTTGTTCTCCAATATTTTGTCTCCATAGCATGTTACCTTGTTGGCAATCACAACACCATCGGGAATTTCCAGCTTCACACCATGTGCAGCAATTGTGACCTTATAATCATAAATTATCAAACCTATAAACCTAAAAGGCATTACAAATTTGCCAAATATGATAAAGAATACCAAAGTACCTTCAGGCTAACGGTAGCTCCAACCCAAACATCACCAGCCACCTTCAAACAGTCTAGCTCAATAATCCATACTCGGATTCGTACTCCCCACAGTCAGGCTTCCAGCGGCTCTCATAGCTGTGTTCAAATTCAGGTCTCTCCCAGCCCCTCGTATAACGTCTCAATTTTATATCTAATAATGAGAAGAAATGCATCAGGAATAACTTAATTCGACAAAAAAAGCAAGAAAAATATTCAAATAGACGAACCATAATAAAGAAGAAAATGACAAATGAAAAGTGATGTAATAGCAGGCATAGGGATCATAACTAAAACAACCAGCAATGTAGCTAGAGAATTGAAAATGTACGTGAGAGAAGTTGACAATTACAGGGAGGATATGGGCAACACAATCTTGAGGCTCCAACAATTTTCCAAGAGCAGAACAGCCCTCAACAGCTAGCAACTAAACGAAATCCTGATCTGAAAAGAAGCATTTAGAAGATTATTTTAGTTTTATAAGGGCACCACGCACTATATATAATTTTAATTTCAGTTATCCATTTATTAGTGAATCTTCTTCATTAGACTGTTTCAGTAGTGGACTAACTAAAAAGTATTTAGTGGCTGCAGATACTCATCGAACCTGCTTTCATAGGAAGCTGAAATTTTGTACTGAAGACACAATTCATCCGTAATATAAGCATGCTTTATATACAGTTTTACTCCTTTCATTATTGACCTGTATTATGCATCATTATAAAACACTCCATTAATTTTCACGGCCACTATTACTCCGCAAGTTTCAAGTCCCTCGTGTGGTAAATCCCACATATTTTGATTCCTCACATTTATGAATTTTGATTTCTATGGTTTGCTCAAGAACATATTATCTGCCCAAGTACAGAAAAGCTATTAACATTGACGAAAAGTACAAGAAAAACGTTGTGAACCCTTCGTTTCAAGAACAAAACTCAATCCATACTTCTACATAATTGTTTGCACGTACCTTGCAGAATGGCACTATGCTAATGATACCAGACTTTGTAAATGGTGGAGAGCTTTCCAAATCGTAGTCCTTTGGACCAACTCCAGACAAACCTAAATAATTATAGTACCATGCTTCATAATATAGTTAGAAAAAAATAGAACTCGTACATAAAAAGAAAAAAAAAAAAGTAAAAACTGAAATTCACCTCAGATGGCCTTGAGCAGTCCGTGGAGACGCTAACACTAAAATTGCCTCTCTGCTCCAGGCGTGCTTCTCCACGCATCCGAGGACATGCTTCTGCAAGCAGATAAGGGTTGAACGCACTGGTGACTGTCAGATCTGTGTATATATGCCACTGATTCCAAGGTCTTCTCCTCTCTCTCTTTCATATCTAATTGATTTGCCAATTGGTTTTGAGTGGTTGATCTTGATCAGGCCTCGCTACAGTTAGCAACCCGACCAGCCACCGTGCGTAGGACAACCGTGCTGATTGCTGGAGCCGCTCGTTGCTCTCTGTAGCGGGGCGTAGCCACAAGAAACCAAGCACAACATTAAGAAAACAAATGAAACAAAAGATAGGTAAATTTGTGCTTTCAAGATCTACCCACAACAAGCACTTAAAATCAATTGACAAAATATGTAGTATGTCATATGTAACACCAAACACAATATGACTTATTCATTAACAATAAAATTTTCTACCAAACACAATATGTAGTATGTCATATGTAACACCAAGTCATTTACAATCAAAACGGTAACACCAATAATGGCAAGTGACCATACAACAGTGTGTATCTAAATGCAAAAGTTTCTGCTCATTTTTCACCAATAATGGCAAGTGATGATACAAAAGAGTGTATCTAAATGCAAAAGTTTCTGCTCATTTTTCAGAAGCACAATACTCTACCTTACAGATTCAAGAACCAATTTTCAACGTTTTTTAGTGCACACGTCTTGAGGTCCGGTAATGCTAGAGTGCCATGATTTTATTTTTGACGAACCTGAATTTCCTCAGCTCGTCTTGTGGTGGTTGTACCGGATATTATCCTCCGTGGTGTCGGATTACTAGACCAGGGTGGGGGCGAATGACCCCTCAAAGGAGAAAATCGGCACGTGGCAGGAGGCGGGCTTGAGCGAGTGGCGGATAACTGTTTACTTGGCCTTGGGGATGGACTACGGCGATGTGGGCTTGCACTATCTCTACTACTCCTCTGACCTCTCTCCATCTGAAGTTTGAATATCGATTAATTAAAGAAAGATACCAAAGGTTTCACATTTCTCAGTTCTGGCCCACTCTTTAAAAGTACACCATGTGAGGATTTTGGTAAGGAAAAGTCGCAAGTGACCATAGCTGAAAGTAAAGTGAGCATCAGGAGTATTAATTAGTTACTTTCATAATGTTCAAGTTTAAACAAGTTTGTGAGAATGCAAAAAAATTGGGAGATAAACTGAATATATATAAACAATATGCATCAAAGAGAGGAAGAAACAAGCAATTTCTATGCAATTAAGTTGCTTGCATCTCTTAATGGTTACCATGGGGATGGAGAGATTGAATAGCTGACTTCAGGGCATCCATGGCGGAACTTTGGTTGTAAATCGGCATCACGTAGTGAGCTAGCGGGCTGAAGCTACTGTACTACAACTTGTTGACTTCCACTTTTGTCCACCCTTCGCCGGCGGGTTTCGACTCCTTGGTGGCATCAGCTATGGTCGCCGTTGACGGTTGCGATCTCACTCAAAAATTCCTAATTCTGGCACTAAAGTATTAATCCATAAGGACAAGGCTATATTCAAAAACCCTAGTCTCCACTCAAAAAGTACACGAACAACCTAAAATGCAAACTGAACTTGCAAAGATCAAAATAACGAATTTCCAAGCAGAATAAATAAACAAACACGAACACTCAAATGTACCGGAAAAATTAATCCGACAATGGTGAGTCCGCGCCGAGGACGCCGCCGCCGTTGTAAGTGACGCCGACATCGCTGATTGCTTCCCACATATGGGGCCATATCTGACAGGTCTTGCCCAAAAGCCATCCTCGATCGTTGCTTTAATCATCTCAGTCGCCTTCAATATATCTTCTCCAGCCGACCCGTGTAGCCACGAGCAGCTCTAGTTCTATCCGCCACGCCGCGGCTCTGGTCCTATCCGCCACGCCGCAGCTCTGTCGGCGCCGGGAGCCTGTGTAATCGTTGGTGTTATAGGAGAGAAATTGGATTTCTGAGTTGTGACTGAGAGTGGGAGAGGATTTGCTTTTCCAAGATTGCATTTGGTCTTTGAGGTGATAGTTGCATTTGAGAGGCGGTGATAGTTGCGTGTGAGAGGTGGTACTCAACGGCAAAGTCAACTGAGGGGTAATTCACTCCTCATTTAAAGCCACAAAAAAAAAATTAATGAGGAACGAAAAATAAAAGTGAACCTAATAGCAAAAAAGTAAAAAAATTTGGAAATTGTGGACACGCGTCGACTCAAATTTGGAAATTGTGGAAATTGTGGACACTTGTCAACACCACAAAAGGCCTCACTCCATACATAGATAAGAGATATTATTTTAATATAGCACTAACAACTAACCATATTACCTTTATTAAAATTAACTAAATCAAACCCAAAAATTTAAACTAATAAAAAGTTCTTATATCCAAGCACTTTGGAATGCAAGTAGACAAAAAAAAGTAGGCCACTTCAAATAAGCAATTCAATTTGGATTGCAACTAGACAGAAAGAAGAAAAAAAAACAAAAAAACAAAAAAAAAAACAAGGCCTCTTCAAATAGGCCATCCAGATTCAACATTTTGAATGCAAGTAGACAAAGAAAAACAAGGGCACTTCAAATATGTTTTCTGAATATTAGCAAAGAGCATTGCGTGGAATAAACAACCATTTCAAAAAAAATCACTTACACCGATAATCACTAGGCGATAAGCCAAAATTGGCTCGTGATTTCATGTAAAGTAGACAATGAATGGTTTGACGTCACCGTCTTCATTCAGGCTCTATTCAACTCGGCCGTCTATGATGACAATAGTGCCCTCGACAAAATAGACCTTCGATTTGCCCCATCTCCGCACATGTATACGGAAATCTTAAAAGCTTGTAAAGTCTGGCGCGGAATTGGTTGGTTTGTAAGTTGGTCAGAGCCAAACCCTGTAGTATGTCACTATTAAGTTGTCTGACAATGCATTATATTAAAATAGAAATTGACATTCATTGGAAAATACTTACAGGGGTCAGTGCTCGCTACCCAGTCGAAAGTGCTTTTCGCCATCATAAGATAAAATATGATAGGTGGTCGAATCGTGTTGTCGGCCCATGCTTGCAATAGGCGTACCACATGTTAGTGTCGCTCTGAACACTGCTGTATCACCTACACCTTTATGTTAGAAAAATCTTGTTCGTCACTCATTTCAGACAAAATAAGTTGGTGGAATTCATTTATTTATCGCTCGGTTATTGGTTTAGACCAATCGGGGAGGTTGTTGGGATCGATTTTTCCAACAACCTCTGCGATTGGGCTAAACCAATTACCGAACGACAAATAACTGAATTCCACCACCTTCTTTTGTCTGAAGGTCTGACTAACGAACACATAGAAGATGTTGCAAAGGTTTTTCCTAACATCAGGGTGCTTGTGATAGAGCAGTGTTCAAAGCGGCACTGCGAAACATGTTGTACGCATATCGCAAGCACGGGTCGTACATAGGGCTCGACTGCGTATCATATTTTATGCTGGCGGAAAGCACCTTCGACTGGGTGGCGAGCATCGACCCTGCAATTACTTTCCCACGAATGTTAATTTTTATTTTAGTATAATGAATTGTCAGAAAACTTAATAGTGACATATTACAGGGTTTGGCTTTGACCAACTTACAAACCAACCGATTCCACGCCAAAATTTTAGAAGCATCTACTTCCAGGAGATTTCCGTATACATGTGCGGAGATGGGGCAGAACAAATGTCTTATTTTGTCGAGGGCACCATTGTCATCAAAGACGGCCGAGTTGTCGAGATCCTGGATGTAAAGTATGACCTCATACCATTCATCGTGTACTTTACCGGAAATCACGAGCCAACATTTTGGCTTCTCGACTAGTGATTATCGGTGAAAGTAGTTTTTTGGAGTGGTTATTTATTCCACACAATGCTCTTTGCTAATATTCAAAAAGCATATTTGAAGAGCCATTGTATTTCTTTGTCTACTTGCATTCCAAATGTTGAATCTGGATGACCTATTTGAAGAGGCCCTTTTTTTTGACAAGTTGAATTCCAAACTAACTTGCTTTTTTGAAATGGCCTACTTCTTTTTTCTGTCTACTTGTGGTACTTGGATATAAGAACTTTTTGTTTGTTTAAATTTTTTGTTTTGTTTTGGTTAATTTTGATAAAGATAGTATGGTTAGTTGTTAATGGACATATTAAAATAATATTTTTTATAATATAATTAAATTGGATTTAATGTAATATTGTTCAGTTTTGTCACCAAAATAATCAAGGCCCATCTCACTGCCTTAAGCCACAAAAGGATAGTTAGAGGGCCCTTCTTGATGTATTTTTTTAAGTGTTACTCATACATTGCTACAAATCTTATACTACAAATCTTATAGGGAAATTTTCACGCTTCCGGTAAGAATTACAAAATATTGCACTTTTACAAGTGGGCCAATTTTAATTGTATCTATATCTAAAATCTAGGATTTATTAGAGATATACCTCATGTAAAACGCTCCACCTTAATTGCCGCATAGATTCCATTACCCACAACCTCATTTCAAATCACTTTTGAGGATAATTATCATTTTAGTGAGTTCACTGTATATTGTTCTTCTTTTTCCTAATTAAAAACTTGAGAGTTTCAAATACTAATAAGTTCGCTGAAAACTATAGAATTTGAAGAGTTGATATGCTATTATCGTCTTCTTTTGCGATCAGATACACTTAATTAAGTGTATCTGATAAGGGTGTGCATCGGTCGACCGAACCGAACTAGGAAAACCGAAATAACCGAACCATATTATGCCCGAACCGACCGAATTATCATTTAAACTGAACATTAACCGACCAAACTTCTTGGTCGGTTTCGGTCGGTTTGGTTAAATCGACCGAACTATACATTTTAAAAAATATATATAATATAACTAATATATATATATATATATATATATATATATATTATAATATATATATATATTCGGTCAGTTCGATTATTTCGGTCATTTTAGTGTCCGAAACAGACACCGACCGAAATAACCGAAAAAACATTCGACTAAAACCGAATACCGACCGAGTCGAATAAAAACCGAACCGAGATTTTCGGTTCGGTCGGTTTCGGTCGGTTTTTTCGGTTTTAGTCGAATTATGCACACCCCTAATCTGATAGATACACTTAATTTGATTAAGTGTTCTTCTTTTGCCGGCCCTAGCCCGGGGCAGCATGGGCTACGGCACAGGTCCCAATTACATGGAAGGGCACCAAAATCAGCCCATACACCTTATATATATGTATATGTATCTAATATGTGTGTAAAGTAGTGTAGAGTGTAATCATTGAACATAACGGACAAGCCCCCAATTTAGCCTTTAAAAATGTGACAAAAAAAATGCCGTAAAGTGGAAGAACACAAAACACAAACTAATCAATCCCTTTGCAACTGTTCATCTTCCCCATTTTTTTCCATTCCCCAAATTCTAACAACCCTAATTTTTAAGGATAAGTAAATTAATTTATACACATTATAAATGGCCCTTTCAACTTTTGTTTTTTCTATTCACCATTGTACCCTTTTTTTTTCTAAATCAATTGTTCAATCATTAGCGAAATTGTAATCACTTCAAACAATTTTTGAAATTTCTTGAATCTTTTCTTTATTTTGAGAAAAAATCACCTATTCTATTTGTTTATGTTGTTATCGAACTGAAAAAAATGGGCAACCAACGAAACAGTTTTGAATTTTTTCCTTTGACTTGTTTTTGTATTTTTCCTTTTAGAATTGAAATTGAATTTACTGTAACTTATTTGTAGATTGGAAATTGGGGCTTATGAATTTATCATAGCTAGAAACTTGAATTTAGCATAGCTACAAACTTGAATTTTGAAAATTGGGACTTATAAATTTATTTATTTATTTCAATGTCTGGGTTTGAGAAGTCTGTGATTATTGTCGAATGGTTCTTATGAATGAATGGTGTTTTACAGGTTAGCTGTTCTATGCATCAAAAAGGATATTACTAAAAATTTAGACTGTGATGATATAATTGATGATTTGCATCTAAAAATGCCCAAGAAAAATTTCCATTCTTATTTTTTTCTTTTTTTGAAAAGTATCATTTTATTTTTAGAGAAAATTCCGTTCTTTTTTTTTTCGAAAAATATCATTTTATTTTTAGAGAAAACAAAATACTTGGGCATGATTTTTTGAATTTTGCTCAAGGCCCCAAAATGTTTAGGATCGGCTCTGGTTTCAACAGGCGTTATAATACGTAAGTGGAATTAGCAAACGCATCAGTTGATTTAGTTGTGTCTTTTTGGATTCATAAGTGGAACTAGTTTAACAGTCTCGTACTTTGGGATAATTTTTTTGAAAGAAGATTACATGTGTCTTTTGGCCAACAAATTTTATACACAATATATTGTAAATGAAAACTCAAAATGAAAAGAAATTTACCTTATCGATGATGAGTCTGGGAGGGCGAAAGAGTTCTTCAATTTCGTCAGGCGTGGGATCTGGGATGTGACCTTCAATTCCTCCAAGCCAATCTGTGATATTTATCGGGAAGGAACTAGAAAAATGGATCGGCTACTTGGAAACGGGTCGGGTCGCGTGGATCGGTTCGAATCCGATGTGGACTGCTCGGTTTTGTACCGAGAAGGCTCGGGTCTGAGCTGAATGGCACGGATCTGAGGTCGGGAGGACTCGGCCGCGCAGATGCGAGCGGATCGGGGCTCGGTGCTGGCTCGGGTGCACGGAACGGGACTCGTGCGGGCCTGACGCGGCTGAACTGGACTGCTCGGGTGAAGCTAGGGCTGGCGTGAAGCTAGGGCGTGTTCGAGCTTCGCCGGCGTGAAGCTAGGGCTGCCGGTGTGGAGGTCGGGTCGCTGGCAATAGGTCTCGCCGGTGCAGCGACGGGTTGGCCGTATTTTGGTCGGAAATTTGAAGATGGTGGTGGATGATGAACTTGAATGGATAAGGTGAAGGTAAGTGAATGGTAAGTGGAAGATGGATGTGTACAATTTATACACGTGAGAACTAGGCGTTTCATGTGCGGGCTTAAAAAATCGGGCCTAAACATTTAATCGACTTGGGCTCGGTAAATATTATAATAACCGAGCTTATTAATAAATGTTCGGCTAGTATTAATTATTCGGGCTGGTTGGTCAGAATAAGAAAATAGCCCACTTAAATGGGCCCAGAAATTGGGCACTAATACTCGATTAAAATTATAAATCGAGACTTAGACTTAAAATTTTATCTCGTTTTTGAAATAGTAATTTGAACATTTTCTCCATGGCTTAGACTTAAGACTTAGTAAATTATGCATGTATATATATTAAATAAGAATTATCATTTTTAAAAAATAGCAGGTCAAACTATTGGTCAAAATTAGTTAGCATTAATGACTTGTTATTAATAGCAATTTTTTTTCTTTTAACATGCACAACATTAGTTGTTGTCCTTCACATGTGGAGGTTGTCATAGATTTCACATAATCGGGTAGTCCCTTTTTTATCGGCTAATAGACTTTAATTATTTGGCAATTTATATTTTTTAATAAAAAAGAATTTTGGCTGATTAAATAATAAAAAATATACTTATGCATCTTCATAAAATCAATAACTTTTTTTTAACATAAAAATAGCCTATACAATTGTTTTGATTGACAACTATTTATTTTTTTAATTATACTTACGTATCTTCAAAAAAATCGAAAACTTCTTTTTAACAGAAAAATGGTTAATACAATTGTTTTGATTGGAAACTTTTATGTTTTTTAATAAAAATAAATAACTGCGAATTTATTAATAAAATATAAAAAAATAGATAAAAATGTTTTTTTAATTATCAAATTGTGCAGTTTTGTTTTGATTGCTCTAAATCAATTTTTGTTTTGGCAGTTATTTTTAACGAAAAATAAAACACGGCTACATTAATTATAAATTGGTGATACGTGATGTTATTTTTTTTTTGCAGTTATTTTTAACAAAAAATAAAACACGGATACATTAGTTATAAATTGGTGAGACACTATGTATATAGACTTAGATATATTTATCGTATATGATTGTTTAAATTAATGATTTTTTTATTTTTAAAAAATACCAAAAATCTAAGAGTGGAGTCTACTTTATTTATTAAAGGATATTTCGTGTTCTATTCAAATTCAAAATTTAAATTGTCGATGAATATAAATTTGGAAGATTAACGAAATATTATCCCTTAAATGAAGGAATTTATTCCTTTCAAATACACATAATCTGAACTGTAATTGTAGATTTATTAACCACGTGTGTGAACAAATATATTTAAATTTAAACTTCCTACGAGGAAGGATTTGGTTAGATTTTCAAATTCAATATCTAAAATTGAAAACATTGAAAGTTTACTTGCTATGAAACTCATTATAAATGTTTTGTTTGGCATTTTTTTTTAATAAAAAATAACACACGACTTCAATTACAAAACGATCAATATCAATATTTTATTATAATAATGTGATAATACAATTTTACATGATATGAAACTCATTTTTCTTTTGCAATGTTTTGTCCCATTCTATAAGAGATTGCTATTCTTCTTCTTATTCTTCTTCTTCTTCTTCTTTTTCTTTTTTTNAAAAAATATTTCCTAATACATCTCATTTAATTTCGATTTATCGGGTTTATTCATATAACATGTTCGAACTGTTTTTAAAAAATTGGAATAAATGCAATTTGAACATTAGAATAAACGTTATCGTATACTTTTCAAAGTGATTTTGTGACGTAAGTCATATTTATTAACTTATTTCATTGTGATTTTTTTGTGCATATCATAACTTATAAATTCTATCCTATTATACTCAAACAAAATTATTTGTGCATATCTTTTTTTTATACGTCAAATACCGTTTACAAAAAACAAAACAAATAATGTTGTGTACAAGGAGACATTTAATAATATATAATTAACATTTTGTTATATTCCAATACATCTGTTTTATGTTCTCACCAATCATCTAAGTATCCAAATCTAAATGTTTCCTTTAAAAATACTAGCTCGTGCATCGCACGGGTACCGCACTAGTATAATAGTAATTAAAACTCGACATAATTATGAACTTACTATTTCTGGAAATAAAGTCGAGCTAATATATAAATCTAGTTCGGGGCTTAAAATCTATCCTCTATAAAACATTTCCGTCCTCGGAAATGCTAAACTAAAGTACACGTCAAAAACCCTAATCTACAAATCCAGATACACATCAAAACTCAAAACTAGGATTCTTAGCTCTGGATTCGATCTTCCTCTTACTAGTGATCTTGGCTTCGCCATGGCAACTCCGGCTTCAAGCCCCCAGGCAAAATCTGACTAGTGACTGTTATTTCAAGCCTGCACAATTTACCCGGCTTTATGGCTGTTATACAACGTTAACCCAAGTTCAAGAACTAAGGGTTTCTATCTGGATACTGAATAGGGCTGTTCCGGCATCGACCGATCTCGATTGTACTAGCTCGCCATGGAGGTTTGCCAAACTCTGCTATGTGCCTTTGGAAAAGTCCAAGGCAAAACTTAAAAACTATATCTCGGGAACTTCAAAAGAAGCTCATATATTCTCTTAGCAGTATCGCCCTAGCTATGGTGACACTCCTGAACTTAGAGAGGCTTACTTCTCGGCTCTCTAACTAGCGTACCTTTTGCCTCAAGGTGGCCGTAGACACTTACTCATGTTCAACTCTGATCATTTTGAGGCTCATCTAAGTTTCCCACGTGTTTGAGCTCGAGTACAACTTCTCAATCTCGAAACAGGGTGAAAATGTTGGACATTTCCCAAAAACTTCAGCGGCAAAGCACAACTGTTAGGTTTGGCTCACCGTCTCGGATAAAAGTTGAAAATAGCTGGGGTAACTAAGCTGTAGTTTTCTTTGCGGTTGTGACCCTCAGGGTCACTTTGCCGTACACACTGGTCTGAAAGTCTTTCTGTTGCTGGCCTGCACGCGACTTTCGTTGGTTCAGGGTTGTCTTAGTCTTTGCATGGATCACTGATTAGTTGGAAAAGACTGTGTATTTTATATATTTATTAGCGTATTTTTATATGTTTAATTTTATCGCACTTATATGTTTTTCGACTTATTTATTTATTAGATGGATTTGAGTGTTATGATATTTTTATGTTTTACTTTTAGGATATTGGAGGATTTTAAGTGGCGACGTGACATTGAAAGAAATTTCATCCGAAGCAATACGGGGGTGCCCTGTACTGACCTAGTAGTGCTCCATACCCACCCGATTTGGGCCTTTATGCATTGATAACTAAAGCCCAAAGTGATATTATTTGATCCAAGAAATTTCAAGTGGGTTGAAGGGCCCACTACCTTTTTGCTAATGACATCAAGCATAATTCTTAGGCCCAAAATGTCATAAAGCTCACGCTACAAGTGAATTAAGAGAAATTGAAGAGCATCAGGGGCGCATGCATTATATATATACTTGGGAGAATTTTCCTTTCTAAAGGAGACACATACGCAGAAAAAGGGAGCCGCCAGAGGGGGAATTATTGGCGAGAGATTAATACGCAGAGAAAAGAAAGCCGCACGGGAAAAAGAGGGACAGACGAAGGGAACCGTTCAATTGCAGAGGGAGACCGCATCTGCAGACGAAATGGATGATCTTATACTCTTTCTTTTATTTTTATTTATTATGTTAGAGTAGATTTTATTTCTAGTTCCGGGAAAGTCGAACCCTATGACTTGACGATGTTTAATTGATTTACGTGGTTGATTGTTGAGTTATCTTTTTAGAATTGTTTGTGTTATTTTGAATAATTAACCATGATGTGTTGAGTCTTATTCAGATTGATCACCTAGATTAGGCTTTTCATATGTATATCTGAATTAGACTTTCAATCCGTAATTGTTGTTGTGTCTAATTCATAAGAGGCAACTGCAAAGACGGTAACTACCGGGGATAACACGGCCTATTTAAGTGAACAAACGCGGTTGAGTTCACTACTTAGTCTAGCCTATTTTTCTAATTCGTAAAGCGGCTAATTGTATTAAATCTTGAAAATATTTTTCTGGACTGTACAAGAAGTCAGGTTTAATCGTAGAGCGTCTCGCGGTTAAATTAAAAATAAGGAAAAATTTGGGTAACAGACAGTGTCGTTACCTAGGGCTAGTAATTCTATGAGATAGCGAGATTTGATACTAAAATTGATTAGATGAGTCGGTCGAGGGAGTAGACGGATCTGTGAACTAGATTTTCTCTATATTTATTCTCTTTTATTTTTATTTTATTGCATTGTTTAGATTTTATTTATTTAATTAGGATCTTAGTTTTTAATCCAATCCCCCCTCATTTATTGCTTTCTTAATTTCAGTTTATACGAGAAATATCACAATTTGATTCACACTTCTCGTGGGATCGACCCTTACTTGCCGCTACTACTAGTTAATAGAGGTTAATTGCTGAAAATTATAAATTCTAATTTGCCGCTTTACGACGCTCGGTCAAAGCTTCTCAACTATAGGGGTAACAAAAGGTTGTACCAACAAAAACTAAACAAATAAATACAGTGGAGATGGCTTAGGCAAATGAGGTGGATGAGAGCATTGAAGAAGAGGATGATGAAGAACCGAACGAGGAAGTTGAAGTCTCGAAGGGAAAGACTATTGATATAGCCATATTATCGGCCCAAGAACTCTCTACTCGACCGGGTAACTACTTAGACCGTCCACATGTCGACGTACTCCCGTCAACATATCTAAGTCGACTTCTACAAAGTCAACTCCTCAGCAAAACAACTACGAAAGAGGGGCGAAATCCATGTAAGTCGACTCCTCAAGGTCGATGTCTTACAGTCGATTCTAGAAGTCGACTTCCACTTAAGAGTAACAGAGCGTACCCTCCGAATCCTCATGTGATCGTAGTCGACCTCTCAGTTCTCGAGGTTGACTTCTTATACCTCGAGACCGAAAGCGTGATGACGACTCGTCAGACTTGCAACATACTTGAGGCTCTGCATTCTTCAACGGATAAGAGGGAATCTTGTGATGACTCAGCAGCAAGGGGAGACGAACCGACCGGGGCATTTTGGACCTTTCATGTAAGTCGACCAGGGCATTTTGAGTACTTCAAGTAAGTGTTTCCTCCTATATAAAGGAGGTGAGGTAACTCTAAACCTTAACTTCCATTCATTCACACTTCCCTCTATAGCTGCTGCACTCTCAGAGCAGCCTCTCTTCATCTCTTTCACATACTGACTTGAGCGTCGGAGGCTCTATGCTGGAAACACTTCCGGCGTTGAGTTCTTGCAGGTGTTTACGGCGGTCTAGCAACGGTTCGAAGGCGATTCAAGCAGATCTGAGCTCAAAACCATTGGTTCTCTTCAGATCTAGAAGTAGACCCATCAACTATTATGAATGAGGAGAATGAGAAGGAGAAATCAATGACGGATGCACGTGAGACTTTACACAAGACGGCTATCTTGCCCAATCCATATTCTTTGGGTTTCAACTTTCATCGAGTTCAGTTTTTTTTATTTTCTTTTCATTATGTTGTTTTCACTCACAATAAAATTAGACTTTAATTTTATTTTTTTCCAATTAATGAAATTGTTTTTTACTTTTATTTTTTCTATTTTTTTTTTTCATTTTATGAGGTAAATCACTACCATGAATCAGAATTTGCATATAGTAATTAATATATGCATTCCAAATTTTGAAGAAGGAAAAGCTATGTGGAAACGGCAAATTTGCCAAACAATCTAATTCTCATTGATTGAACTTTGCTGAAAATTCGAGCAAGAAATCAAAAGTGCTCGACCGAAGCACGTATATATAAGAGCATTGCATATTCCAAGCCAAAAACAGAACAACAAATAAAAGAAAAATCAGAAAAAATCGACATGGCTAATTTTCATACTTCCTTTCTCTCGATTCTTATAGTCATCATTAGCCTCAATCTCATCATAAAACGGAACGAAAATGAAATAAAGCACCTATGCTCGAAAACCAGAAATATATTAAATTGTTACAAACTCATAAAATCCGATAATCGCACCACAAATCACGGCTCGAACGGCCTTGCAGAGGGCTGCTCAAAAGGCTAAGAAAATCCAAGCCGAGTTCAATTCTTTCGCCAATAAGGCAACAAAAGATTCTGAATTGAGAATAAAGTACAATTTGGTCTCTAAAAAATACAGCGAAATCAATAGTAACATTGAAGCTGCAAAGAACGACATTAAATCGCATGCCTATAAGAATTTGCATGGTTCGGTAAAGAGTGCTTATGAAGAAACGTTAAAGAGTATTAAATTGCTCGGGGGATCTAAGGATTATGCGGCAGAATAAAGACCTCGATTTTCTTCTTAGCATAGGTAAAGCTGTTGCAGGTTCTCTTAACAATAAGTAGAAGATTAACTAACTGTACTTGGAAAATCATGTTTAATATACAGTAATCATGTTATTGAATAAATCGCCTTGTGTGAAGAGTTTGAAGTGTATATTACTTGTTTTTCAACTCATATTTAGTTCATTTGGTGAATCTTGATTGAGGTAATGCTCATATTTCTACTATGTCTATCAAACAACTTTAGTACTTTAACTGATAATATATTTACATCAATAAGATAATATATTTCGAACAATAAATAACCTTTTATCAATAAAGGAACTAGCACCAATTGAGTTAAACAAACCAATATTATACCCATTTTGTTTAGGTCTGAAATTCCAAAACCAAACAAAACTCAAGCACTTCACATGTTCAAAAGTTTCATCTCATGAAAAATATATACATAATTTTTCCTTTTAGGTGAATGAAAATATTAAATTTCAATGTTTGAGGTAACTCATCCCTCTTTATTATGTACTATTTTTTCGAACCGATGTATCAACTTCTGGTACTTTGTTACTTCGTAAAGCTCTACGTGAATTTATGGTATTCTAGAGTAGCTAGATCCCGACTTTTATACGGACTTTTTAAAATTACAAAACACTTGAATGAGTAACTTAAATTGTAAATATATTTCAAAAGTTAATAAATGTTTTAGATTTGTTGGTTTTTTTAATTAATGTAATATAAGACGGGTAAGTCGTACAAGTGACGAGCGCAAAACATAAATAATAATGTAATTTTTTCAATAAATTATTTGAAATTTAAATAATAAGTATAAATTTCTTCATTAGTTAACAACAATTAACAACATTATTATATTTTAAAATACATTTACTAACTTGTTACCTCCAAAACAGTGAGAAAATATAACCTAGCAACATTAATTAGTGGATGTATAGAAAATGTTAATGGCTTATACAATGAGAAAATCTAACCTAGCTAGCAACATTAATTAGTGATAGTATAGAAAATGTTAATGGCTTACAGCCTTACACAATGAGTCATAACGTAATGTACCAACACATTGTCACAAACCCAGAAACTCTTTTTTTTTTACTTCCTATCTGTAACGTAGAATTACAGAACAGTAATTAAACCACAACGCCTACTAAGTAATAACTTTAAAAAATCCCAGATTTTTCTTTTTTTTTTCACTTCTTCTCTGTAGACTGTAACGTACAATTCACAACAGTTTAAGTTATTAAAGCACTACACTTAAATANTCCCACCAAATAATCGCCATTGCCCTCATCTTCTCCATCATGATTTCCCCTTTGTTCGCCCATGAAAACGAACACAAACACAAACACAAACACCACAAAAAAAGACACGACCGAAACGAAATCGAGAGGGAGCTTCGAGACCTCAGTTCTCAAACCTCCAACTCAGACGCCAGCTGGCGCATAATCAAACCCGAGCTCGACAAATTCAACGACACAGACCCTACAATCGTGACAGCTGTACTTCTCGAACTCGCAATAACGAGGGGTGATCAGATACACGACAAACTCAATAACTACCACGAGGACTCGAGGAACGACGAGCTTAAGAGCAAATACTTGTCGTGCTCCAAGAATTACAACGACGCGGTTCGAAACCTCAACTTGGCGAAAAATAATTTGGAATCGGAAAATTACGAAGATATCCCTATACAGATTGTGGATACTCAACAGGAGTTGGAAGGGTGCAGGGGAGATTTCTGTGAGGGCTCGTTCGACCCGGGACACATTGGAGATAGGATTAACGAGTTCGAGGTTTATGTGGATATTGTTAAAGTGTCCGTGGACCGTTTGCTCGATTGGGACTCGAACTCGATCGAGGAAAATAATTAGTAAAAGTGTAGTGTCCTTTTTTTCACTAGTGTCTTTCAACAATAAAAGAAGGAAACAGGACTAGGAATACATATGTTTTAATGATGATTTGTAATCCTTTTTCGTTTTTCGGTTATTTCTTTCGTGAGTTCGCGTGAATTCATTCAATATGATGATTGTAATTTGCAGGCGGTAATTTTTCTATGAATGAAAAGTCATGTGAATGAATGTACATTTGTCAAACAATATAATTCCCATCGACAAACTTCGCCAAAATTCGGGAACGAAATAAACAATCACATGAAGGTGTTCGAGCCAAGCTCTTATATAAGAAGTACTCCTCGACGAACCACATAATATACCAAGTGAATCCAAGATAACCAAAACAAAGTAAAAGAGAGTCAAGAAAAACAATAATAATAATAATAATAATAATAATAATAATAATAATAATAAAAGAAGAAGAAATGGTTCTCTTTCGAAACTTCTTTGTCTCCATTCTCGCGTCGTATACATGATGTTATAACAAAATTTTGAAATTTTATGTTGTACGAACTGCTGAAGAAGGTATTATGCATAGTCTCTAGAAAACACGAACAATCATGTTAACATAAAAAAAATCACGTTGTTTGAAGAGATTTCGAGATATTACTCATCGGTTGAGCTCTGCTAAAGTCACCTAACAAAACATAAAATTCTTGTATGAGGCGAACAAACGATTAGATGGGTCGACCGTTGTATATTTTTTCTTTTTCACAAAAATGCATATTTGTGATATGAAATGTTAGTGTTGTTATTTATATTGTTTTTCTATACTAATGACATTCAGTTTCAAAATATGCATATTGGTTGAATAAGAATGGATGCTTAATCGCTTATAACAACAACCTTATTCCTTTATTGAACAACTCTAATTGATTTCTTATCTAAGTACATTAAGCATAACAAATGACCTTTGGAAACTTCATCAAACATGAAAATAATAACACCAAATGAACTAATGCCATAACAACCATTATATTTGTTCATGTCTGAAACAATAAAAGCACGCTAAACTCTATCTCATCTCAGGAAAACGTTCAAAGGTTTTAACTATACTCCCCTCATTTTCTTTCAAGTAAATAACACAAATTCTTGAGCTACGAAATGTCGTATTTTTATTTATATGGTTTTACCGTTTTTAATTTTGAAATTATGCATGCACATCTTAAAAATAATTATTGTCTAAAAGCCTAACACAACATTAACATAACATTTAATTTATTTTATACATATACTCATTAAGTAATTAGTGATTGCCTCCAAAACAACTAGAAAAATAGCCATCCAAGAAGACCCTACAGCGTTAATTCGACAGATATATTAATAAATGATAATCAATGACTCAAAAAGTCTCAAACTTAACCTACAAACCCAGAGAAAAATAAAAATAAAAAAACAAAAAACCACCCAAAAAATAAAAATAAAAATCATGGCCTTTTCTCCCCTACAAACAATCCTCATTGCCCTGATTCTCTCTGCCTCGATTTCCCATTCGCTCGCCCGTAAACACAAACACCAGCACAAGCACCACCACCGTGAAAGAGACGAGCCAGAAGAATACATACCGGACGATCTAAACCGTGAGCTCAAGGACCTCTACTCACAAACTCCAAAGTGTGTTGGCACATAATCGAGCCCGAGCTCAGCCAGTTTAAAGACACGGATCCCGATAGCATAACCGACGTGTTACTCGACCTAGCAATATCAAGGGCCAACGAGATACACGACGAGTTAAACGGGTACCATGAGGACTCGAAAAACGACGAGCTTAAGGGGAAATACTTATCGTGCTCCAAGAATTAAAATGATGCTGCTCGAAATCTGAACCTGGCCAAGACTAACTTGGGATCGGGTGATTATGGGAATATACCAATACAGATTGAGGATACTCAACAAGAGTTGGAAGGGTGCAGGGGAGAGTTTGGTGAGGGCTTGTTTGACCCGGGCCACATTGGGAACAGGGTCAACGAATTCGATCTATACGTGAGTATTGTGAAGGTGTCTGTAGACCGGTTGAGGGATTGGGACTCAAGGGAGGACATTGATTGAAATCTGGATTTATTTAATCTTTTTTTTTAGCTTAAAATGCATGACAATAACAATATTTGGAATTTTGAAAAATTGTATTTGCTTAACAACTGATTTATTATAATGAAACTTGGTTGATAATTTAAACATAAAAGCATATGTGCTCGAATAAATAAAGGAACTCAACAATATGCACTAGTCCGAATGGAATTGACTCAATTTTCTTTTTGCAATTAGATAATCATCAATGGTTGTTTCTGCAATTATGGTTCTCGTATTTTCATTCTCATTACGTTGTCCACGAGCTTATTAGTTTCCAATTTTGAATTTTCATCAAGCAAAAAAAAAGTCTTAATTGATATCAAGAACAAGCAATGATAAAAGCCCTTCACTCTCAGTTTTCTTAGGTACAAACAAAAGCATCACGTACACGATGAAAGTTTTCTTTGGTACAAACAATTTTCACAATCCCCTCTTTCCATCCATACCCCAATCCTCGTATCTGCACGAAAAAACGAACAAACAACTTATGAACAACAAAAGGTCCGTCCAGTCATCAAACAACCCCATAGAAAACGAAAAATCCATATCAAACTTCATATATATATATATATATAATAATAATACCTGCAAGGCTGCAATTTTTTCAGACATTAGGGTCGATAAGCTCTCCATTCAAATACTCCCTGTAGGCAGCAACAGGCCAGCTGAAACCTCTCCAGACGAGCTTATTGGCAAGTGGCACGTCGATTATAATCTCCTTCATTGTTGGTTTTTTCTCGTCTCTAATGGCGATTAAGTAGCTCCGGCCAACCCACCCAATCCATCCGGCAATGTACAAGAACAATATGCCCGGAGTAATGAACTCACCCCAGTGCCGCTGGTCCCCGCTCACGATCAGGTGAGGGAGACCATCTGAACCGCACAAAAGGCCTTGTTTGCCATAGTTATCAAACCTATATAACAAAGACATGAGAAGCAAATTTTGTTTTTTAGATTTTCTTTTTTTCTTTTCAAAATCGATTACAAGTGTTTTCAAGCAATCACTAGTTAAAATTGAAATGCGAAGCTCAGTCATCTTTCCTTGATGAAAAATCCCAAGAACTACACATACCATTAGAATGAATACTGATTTACCCACTGAAATCAAAATTGTCTTGATTATACTCATGGAAAGTCCAAATTTCATATACATGAATCATATTATCACACAGATTAATCAAATGTCGAGCAACAAAATACGGGTACTGAAAAATTTACAAGCAAAAACCCGAGATCAAAACACTGCATAAAGCTAATTACTAATTCAACCAGTCACTGGGTACAAGATTCTGACACCAATGGAAATCTGATTGTTACTTTTCTCAAATTTAAGCAATGTAGTCACAGAACAGTTGCACAGAATAACAGCTAATCTGAGATCATTAGATCATTTATGTCTGGCGAAACTAATCACACACATTCATACAAAGGGTAGAGAGATGAATGTTTCACAATTCACGCACATTCAATGATTCAAACATTTCCGAAATTCAACAACAGACCAAAACAGATCAAGGCGAGAAAATAAACACGAAAATGCATACCTGCGCTTGGTCTTCTCGATGGTGGCCTGGATGGCGAGGGCGGGGGCGCTGTCGGGGGCGTACAGCTTGAGCGACGACTCGAGCTTCTTAATCTCCTGCTTCTCGCGCTTCGCGAACTGCTTCGACTCCTTGCACGGCGTCAGCCCCGAGATGTCTGCGGACGCCGGCAGCACCGGCGCGGAGAGGATGACCGACGACAGCGCCAGCGCTGTGGAGAAAGCCTTGAGCTGGGACGACGTCGCGGCAGAGGACTCCTCGGAGGTCGCCTGACATACTACGGCAGCGGCGGTTCTAGGTTTTCCGGCAAATTGAGAGCTGAATTTGGGGGTTGTGATGGATTTGGAGAGGTTCGTGGGGATCGTGAGCGACATTTTTTAATTAAATTTTATTTTTTTATTTTATTTTTTTATTGGCCAGTATTTTGGACCGATATTTTACGGTATTTACGGTATGATCTCGGGACAAACTGATATAACCGTTGTAGAAGAGGATAAGGTGAGATTAAATGGGTTGATGCTGAGCTGGCGGGCTGGCATTGGTTGGATTCAGCTGTGAGTTTAGTTAATCTATCCATCTGTGCAGGCTATTCGTGTTGCCTCCACATGTTGCTGGATTTGGAATTTGTACGATATTATTTCTTTTTGTGTATAAAATTTGAATTAACAAAAAACATAATGCTATCGTTTTCTTTTTATTTTCCAAACCGTGATAATTTTTTTATAAAAATATTAGATATATTATTTAAAAAATTATAAACTCCATATACAAATGCGATTTTCTCGAAATTAAGTGCCGTGTTTTATAATCTTTTGTGCCGAATCTAGTGTTCGATAATCGTTAAGTCATGAACATTCGTCTATCAAAGCTTTTAAAATTACAAAATACTCAAACAATTCAACTTCATTTTAACACTTAAGAAAATTTTTATTTATTGTCTATTTTTTATATATGTATGTCACATTAATTATCTTTTTTACGATATTTAGTTTGACATTCCATATCTCTATGACAAATGCTGCAGCAGCTAGCCGGCAAACTTTAATTAATTCGAGCTTGGGCTTGAGCTTCTATCGAGCCAAGCTGACGAATGAACTTGAGCTCGACTCATTTTATATCTCTATTTTTTTTTGCTTCCTCGTTAATAAACAATCTTGAATACGACTTGATTATCAAGCAAGATCGAGCCTTAACAAATCGAGTCCATCCAAGTTAATGAACGACCCGATTCAATACCACCTTTGGATTAGATCATTTACATCTAGCTAAGTCTCACGATCAATCTCGAATCAGATCATTTCATTTAACAACTCTTTTTCTTTATCCCAGAGACAAACGGGCTCTTAATTAAAACTTCTTTTCTGAAATCCAGACGCTAGTTAGAGTGGACTCACCTTCCCAATGTTATTAGTTGATGATTAATTTGTTCAATTAAAATTTCAATTAATGGTTAATCGACGAACAATAGTAACAACCCAACTAGCCAAACAACCAAGCAAAAGAGAAAAGTTTGACTTGAAGAATCTCATATAAATCACATGTAATCAATCACTTAGTCAATCAATCATACACATTATTGTACACACAAGTAATGAACTGAGACACAACAAAAACACAAACAAATCATTTTTTCTCTCTCTCTGTTCGTATCACTAAACGTTGGCCGAGTTGTCGGGCTTGAAGTTGGCCTTTTGAGGCGGAGAAGTTGCCGGAGCTAAACTTCCGGGCGGCGGCACAGGGGCACCAAAGACCTGAGCATTGGTGTAAACTTCTCGCCTGCCTTTGGCTCGTCCGAATAGATAACACCCAAATCCAAGAAGCAGAGAAAATAGGATTAATGGCAAAGATAAAACTATTACCATCCCCATTTGTTTTCCGCCTTAATTAGCTCGAGAATTTTTCGACACTTTTGCAGCGTATGCTTAGAGAGATGTAGGGGAACAATGGTGATTTGATTAATGTGTTGTTTGTTCAGCACAAGGAAAGTGCTTTTAATAAAAGAGAAGTGGAAATTTCGAGAGTCTCTAACGTTCAAGTTTTACAACGTTCACTTTATTTATTTATTTATGTTTTTTTTTTGGCCACTAGGTTTTTGAAAGCTGTCATATAGTGAAATTTTGGGGGAAATGGTCTTTTAGACAGGTTGGCATAATATTGGGCCATCTGGGTTTTACATCAGCACGATGGAGAATTAGGAGAGAAGTCGATGCTCAATGGAGAAAAAATGAGTTTAACTTTAAACGAGCTGAGCTCGGTTCGTTTGAGATTAATTGAGCTCACGAGCAGTTAGTTTCATTTAACAACTCTAATAATACTCAAAATGAGGTTATTTTGAAATTGAACATTATATTATGTAGAGGTCAACCAAAGGATGCAAGACCATATATAATCAAAGAAATATCTTTTCATGTAGGTTGAAATTAATTTCACATTCGCCAAGTCTTTTGGTATTTTGGAGTTGATAAATAATTTGTTCACGTTTTTCGCTTTGTATATACTTTTCTTTGCATGTTGTTGGGCTTGTAAAGCTTGTTAACCAGTTCGAACTTAGGGTACTCGAACTCGAGCTCCAGCCCTTAACGAACCGAGCCGAACCGAATTTGGATCGTAAAATAAACGAATAAGAAATCGAGCTCGAGCTTGGCTCATTTATCACTATTATTGAGCTGAGTTCGAGCCTTAGCGAGTCGATCTCGAGCTTTAACGAGTCGAATTATAAACAAAAAAAAATCTCTTTTCGAACCGTATCGACTCAAGCCGAGTTCGTTTATCTTTTTTTTTTTCATGAACAAATAGTAAAATTCAATTAACGATTCTACCGTTTGCCCAAGGCGCAAAAGTTGCCTGTGCCTTTAAAAACAGAGGTTTCAAAAACACTCGCATGAATGAACGGAGAAACAGAGCAGACATCACTTATTAAATTCATGTTTAAATGTATAAGAGAATCTCATCTCTTTCCCGTCACCGTTTTCTTCATTCATCATCACAGTCTTTACCCAAAACGCAGCCATCGTTTTTCCCTTACACGGAGGAAGTTATTGCGTCCCATCTCGCGCCGCTATTACAGCAAAAGGGCCCTCGTTCTCCCTTCATCCTCCGTCAAACACAGCAAATCCACGCGCAGATCACCGTTAATGGGCTCCACAAAATGGGCATTTTGGGCACAAGGGTTTTGGGCATGTACATACTCTGCAACAGCTACTTCGATGCCAAGATATTGTTTTCTCAGCTTCAGTTGTCCTACGCCGCCCCTTGGAATTGGATGATTCGAGGGTTCACCACCACGGGCTATCACGAGCAGGCGATTTTGTTCTACTTCAAGATGCTCGTATTCGGCACGAGCCCCGATAAATACACGTTCCCGTACCTAATCAAGGCTTGTGGCGGTCTACGCGCCGTTGATGTAGTGAAACACGTGCACTGTATGGTTATGGATTTGGGTTTTGAGCAGGATGTGTATGTGGGCAGTGCTTTGGTCAAATTCTATGCCGAGAATGACTGTTTGGAACGTGCGAGGCAAGTGTTTGATAAATTGCCTCAAAGAGATATCGTTTTGTGGAATGTGATGCTTCACAGTTACTTAAAGTCTGAAACTTTAGCAGATAACGTGATTGTTCTGTTCAAAGATATGAGGAAAACTGAAGTTTTGCCTAATTATGTGACCTACACTTATGTTCTGTGCTTATGTGGTTCGAAATCGATAGCTAAGCTCGGAACTCAGGTTCATGGTTTAGTCGTGAAGTGCGGTTTGGACACAGATTCTTCAGTAGTCAACACGTTGCTCTCGATGTATTCGAAATGTCGTTGCTTGTTCGATGCTCGAAAGCTGTTTGACTCTGTTGACCAACCGAATCTCGTCACCTTTAATGGGATGATCGGAGGATACGTTCAGAATGGGCTAATGACCGAAGCTCTCGATTTGTTCCGTTTAATGTTATCCTCAAACGCGAAGCCCGATTCAGTAACTTTCGCGAGTTTGCTCCCATTAGTTCCCGAGCTGGGCCTTCTCGATCATGGAAAGGAATTCCACTGTTACATCATCAGACACGAAATATCGTTCGATTTATTTTTAAAGAATGCTCTCGTCGACATGTACTTCAAATGCAAGCACGCGAAAATGGCTTGCAGAGTCTTCGAATGGAGCCCGGATTCGGACATCGTTGTTTGCACGGCCATGATCTCCGGGCTCGTCCTCAACGGGATGAATTTCGAGGCTCTCGAAATTTTCCGATTTTCGCTCGACCAAAAAATGAGACCCAATGCCGTAACATTCGCTAGCGTTCTACCCGCCTGCACGGGCCTGGCCCGTTTAAAACTCGGCAAGGAGCTTCACGGAAGCATAACTCGAAAAGGGCTTGAAGGAAAATGCTACGTGGGGAGCGCGCTAGCCGACATGTACGCGAAATGCGGGGAATTAGACCTCGCCCGTAAAGTGTTTGACAGAATGCCCGAACGAGACTCCGTTTGTTGGAACTCGATGATCGCGAGCCTCAGCCGGAACGGGGAGCCGGAGGCCGCCGTCGACCTTTTCCGGCAAATGGGCTCCGATTACGACCCGGTCAGCATATCATCCGCCTTGTCAGCATGCGCTGACCTGTCGGCCCTCGCCCACTCGCGAGAAATCCACGGCTTCATGACGAGAAACGGGCTCGATTATGACATCATCGCGTGTAGCGCGCTAATCGACTCGTACGCTAAATGCGGCGACTTGAGGTCGGCCCGACTTGTTTTCGACAAAATGGGGCCCATGAACGAGGTCTCGTGGAACAGCATTATCGCGGCCTACGGAAGCCACGGCGAACTAGACGAGTGCCTTTCGCTCTTTCGACAAATGGAGACCGAAAATTTATTCGAACCTGATCACGTGACTTTTCTCACCGTGATATCCGCGTGTAGCCATGCGGGCCGAGTCGAAGAAGGAAAACTGCAGTTCGAACGAATGGGCCGAGACTATGGGATTAAGCCCAAGATGGAGCATTATGCTAGTTTAATCGATTTGTACGGCCGTGCGGGCCGTTTGGAAGATGCGTGTTGTGTGATTGAAAAAATGCCTTTCGAGCCGGATGCTGGAGTTTGGGGGACATTGTTGGGAGCTTGTCGAATGCATGGCAATGTGGAGCTAGCCGAGAAGGCTTCTAAGCATTTGTCTCGTTTGGACCCTCAAAATTCGGGTTACTACGTTTTGTTGTCGAATTTGCAAGGGGAATTCGGGACGTGGGCTCGGGTTGATGAGATTCGGGGTGTGATGAAGGAAAATCGGGTGAAGAAAATACCGGGCTATAGCTGGGTTGAGGTGGATAAGGGGTATCATGTGTTTGGGGCTGGGGATAAAAGTCATCCACAGACAAGTAGGATTTATGAGATGTTGAGTAGTCTTCTTGTGGAGCTTCAAGATGAAGGGTTTGTTCACGAAGTATACAGTTCTAATCAGTTGACAGTTGATGCAGTATAAAGTATTATTGCAAAGTGTAGAGTAGTGATTAGTTATGCACTTCTTTTTTCTGTTTCATTTTCTTGTTTTTGTGTAATCTTGATTATATGCAGTGAGATTGTATAAGGATGATACAGGAAGGATGATTCAGTGAGATGATTGAATAAGAATGCTACACGAAAGGTGATNTGTAAAACTGATGATAAATTTGGCAACACCAAAAGGATGATACCATTTTTTTATTTTTTTTTTTTCGATCTCTTTCTTTTGGTTCGAGTCTTTTTGTGTTTCTCTTGAGTTTCATCTCTAGCCTACCCGACTTGCTTGGGACTAAAGACTATGTTGTTGTTGTTGTAATCTGATTTAGAGAAAGCATTATTCTCTGTACTAACTTATTGATGGCATCTCTAGTATGCAGCATTTGGGCCTGGACCAACAATTACACGATTCGTTTACTGTAACAATAACAACTTCCGTATGGCCCACTAATCATCTTGAGTTGTTAAGTTATTGGGCCCAACATCATAGCCCGACGAGAAAACAAGGGCAATTATGTAAAATAGAATTACCATCGACGAACAGCAAATCATCTTCTTCTTCTCCCTATCCTGATTCAAAAACTTGAACCATTTTTCTCTTTCACCTTTGTTTCTGATGTAAACGAAAATCAAGATGCTCGGCGGTTTATCATTTTCTGAAACCTTCGTAGATTTTATGCCCTTGTCAAATTACAGTTGCAATTCGCCGTTCAATCGCCGGTTTTCAGTACCGTGGAGGCCCATTACCGTCGCCGACCCAAGGAGGAAAAATCTAAACAGAATTACGGCGAGAAGCTCTTCAAGTGATGGGGGCGGATTTGTTCTCGATAAAGATTTTGAATTTAAGCCTTCGTTTGATGAGTATTTGAAGGCTATGGAGTCTATCAAGACTGACAGAGATAACAACAGTAGCTCTAATGATCAGAGTAGTAGTAAGAGTCCGAGGAAAAAGAAGGATGCGAAGAATTTTGCTCGAGAAGAAGGTAAGGTCAGTAGTGATGAGGCGACTGTTGCTCGAGAAAAGCCGAGAAAGGATGAAGCTAGCAAGAAAAGTGCATTAGCTAAAGTGGGCTCGAGAAACGTTGCTTTGCGCGTGTCGGAAAATGTCAGCAAGAAGCCGGTTAGAAATCTCAAGAACTATGCTGGAAAGAACTCGAATTTTGAAAGAGATGCATTCAAGACATTGAAGGATGATGATGATGCCATGGATGAGCCAAGAGTTGGACGGGTCGACATGGAGGGGAGGATTCAGAAGCTTGCCAAGTGGTTAGTAATCAATCAGCAGTAGTGTAGTTAATTGGATATTTGGATATTTTTATGATGTTGGGGGCAATTGGCTTGTGAAAATGACTTGTTTTTGGGAGCTCTTTGTACACTCCTCAGCCAACAGCTTTGGCCCTTTAGTATAGAATCTGGTCCAAATGAATTATGATGGCAATGAGTGCTAAAGAGGTCACCATATATACAAGGTCTAAAATCATTATTTACGAAAGTTGAGCGTGTTGTGACTTCATTTTTTATTTGGTGGCATGCTGTAGTAAGTATATCATCATGCTTGAAATATAGTATATGCTCGTTTTTCAATAATTCGGAGATTCTAAAGATTCAAACTTTATGCCCCTATAAGGAAAAGGCTTGGTGTTTCAGTTTCTTGCATGTTTGATTTATTACATGTCGTATTTCGGTGAACTTTGTCATCAGAATTGTTTGCTCTACTTCTCATAGTAAAGTAGTTTTACTTGTACAGTCTGAATGGTGCAGACATTGATATTCCTGCATGGCAGTTTTCAAAAATGATGATGAGTGCTCGAATAAAATTTTCGGATCACTCTATTTTGAGAGTTGTCCAGATATTGGGTAACTTGGGAAACTGGAAACGGGTGCTCCAAGTCATAGAGTGGATCCGAGCACGTGAGCGCTTCAAATCCAACAGGATAAGGTATGTTTTTGTTTTCTCTGTAGCTCATTTTACACCAGTAAAATCAAATTGAAGATTTATCAAGTTATGGGGTCAATTCTTGCATTCTCTATTATGGCATTCAGGTCAGTGTAGATATAAATTTATTAAATTATTGAACGGATCTTAAAAAACCCTTTTTGTCGGACTGGACAAAAATATGTAAAGGAACTCGTAGAAATACAATACATTTCAAGAAAATAATTGTAGGTCAGAAAGAAAGGGGTTTGTAAGGATTGCTTCTATTTCTAAATATTCTTGTTGGAAAATTTAGAAATTGTCATATACTGTGTAATTAACTTTACACGATAAATTTTGTTATAGTGAAGCATGTTAACAAGAGTAGCATTATTGTGGAATCTTATCATCTGGTAAAATACCTATAAATTGCCTTTTTAAGGTATTTAATGACTAGATATGATGGTAAAAATCTTTTAGTTTGCTGTTGTTACTTTGGACTTGGAAATTTTTGTTATAAAAA
>BKCP01006049.1:78210-90119 GCA_008636005.1 Striga asiatica | reverse complement strand
CACTTTTATCTCGACCTCATATATTACTCTATAGGAGCAAATGGCTTCGTACCCCGATATTGTGGCCTATCGTTGTATTGCTGTCACTCTTGGACAAGCTGGTCACATGAAGGAACTGTTTGACGTAATTGATACCATGAGGTCTCCTCCCAAAAAGAAATTTAAATCAAACCTTATCGAGAAGTGGGACCCACGATTGGAGCCGGATGCAGTTGTCTATAATGCTGTAAGTACCCTTTTTTTTAAAGTCAAATACAACTAATCCAGGCAGAAAAAATCAACTGTGTTGACTTGTTCAGGTTCTTAATGCTTGTGTTCGGCGTGAAAAATGGGAAGGTGCTTTCTGGGTTTTGCAGCAGCTAAGTGAACAGGGTAAACAACCTTCAAGCACAACATACGGACTAGTTATGGAGGTAAAATGCACAGCAATGTACAACTGTCACTTCTAAGTGATGTTTTGTTGAGGTCTTCGATTTTTTTCTGTCTCGTGTTTTGACTACAATAGCATATTAGTCGATAAAATTCTCGCATCTCCAAGTTAACTCTTTTATTCGAATCTTTCATGTTCGTGTCTGTAGTCTGTACCAACATAACAGTAATAGTAAAAAAAGTACTTATATTAACACAATATTTGTTTATCTCTATTTGACTTGACATTCTTGTTTAAGATTTCACAAAAAATAAAAAATAAAAAGAAAAAATCATGTCGAGGTTTAATGGGGTTCCTCATATATGACATTTAGGTAGCTGCAAAAATGTCCTATGAAGGCCTCACGTAAATTCAACTATCGTCAATGAAATCATACATACCAAATGCATTGAAATCATACTTATCCTAACTTTATTTGTACTCGAGCAGGTGATGTTAGCATGTGGCAAGTATGACTTGGTTCATGACTTTTTCAAGAAGATACAGAAATCATACATACCAAATGCATTGATATATAAAGGTTGGTTGAATTGATTCATTTCCTCATCCTAATGCAATGCAGATATTTTAGTGCTTAATATTAACTCTTGTTGTTTGTAGTTGTCGTGAACACCTTTTGGCGGGAAGGAAAAATAAATGAGGCAATAATGGCTGTTGAAGAAATGGAGAGAAGAGGAATAGTTGGTAATGCCGCTCTCTATTATGACCTTGCCCGCTGCCTTTGTAGTGCAGGAAGATGCCACGAGGCATTAAGACAGGTTAGCTCACATTCATTTATTATTATTATTATTTTGCTTTCTTCGAGTTTTCCATGAAGGCCCTTCTGAGAAATTGAAATATTTTGCTGCCACGGATTTTTTTTTTTAAATATATTTTTTGGTTTGCAGATTGACAAGATATGCAAAGTTGCAAACAAACCCCTCGTCGTAACTTACACCGGCTTAATCCAAGCGTGTTTGGAAGCCGGCGAAGTAAAAAACGGGGCATATATCTTTGATCACATGCAGAAGTTCTGTTCACCTAATGTAGTGACATGCAATATAATGCTGAAGGCTTTTCTTGATCACAAGATGTTTGAAGAAGCCAAACAGTTGTTCCTAAAGTTAGTGGAAAACAGTAAATTAATCAATCGCAAAGAAGATTATAAAGCTCGGGTTATACCTGATATCTACACGTTCAACACGATGTTAGATGCGTGTGGTGAGGAGAAAAGGTGGGACGATGTTGAGTTTGTGTATACGCAAATGCTGAAATTCGGACATCATTTCAATGCAAAACGCCATCTTCAGTTGGTGTTGAATGCTCGCCATGTTGGAAAGGTATTGTTCTGGTTAATCTTATTTTTTTTTTTTTCAGAAGTTCGGGGGTCTACAAACTTAGGCTATGTTTTAGTAAAACTAGCTGATAGCTTATAAGTGATTTTCGAACTTATAGCCTATAGCTTATGAATTATGGCTGAAAAATTGTGATTGGTAAGCATATAAGCTAGCTTATTTGATTAGCTTATAAGCTTCGTGTATTCAATACAATAAGTTTGGTTTTGGTAGGATGAGCTATTTTAAAAAAAAACCCGAGCTTATCTCATAAGCTTCCTTACGTAGCTGTCCAAATAAATCAATTGAAATTTTTATTTCAGCAAACTTATCAGCTATTTTATCATATAAGCTAGTTTTTTCAACCATAAGTCATAAGTTATTAGCTATAAGCTCGAAATTCACTTCAAAGCTATAAGCAGCTAGCTTATCAGCTAGGTTTACCAAACATAGCTTTAATATCCAGTTAAAATCAACAATCAAATTCTTTCTTAGGAAGCGCTGCTTGAGATGACGTGGCAACACTTGGTCCAAACCGAACGAGCCCCACCTCCTCTCCTCATCAGGGAAATGTTCTGTTCGAAACTCGAGAAGGGTGACTCAGCATCTGCCCTCTCCATTATCACCAACTTTGCTTCGACCGAGTCACAAGTGTATTCAAGAAAAACTTGGTCGAAATTTTTGGCCGAAAATGCCACCAGGCTTAATGAGAGTACCCTCCGCGAGCTCGTGCATAAAGGGCATCTTCATTTGGCGGTAAGTGAAAATTCTGCACTTAAGAATCTAATAGATTCGTGTAACGGAATTTTAAGGAGCCGAAGAACGGTAACTGTTGTGCAAAATCAAGAGCCTGCTGTTGTGTTCTGAATGTTGGGCAGTGTAAGATTTTGTATTTGGTTAAATTTTATATTTTTTAAATGAAAAATCCTACTTTGACATAATATTTTGGTATAAATGTTGATATAAATGAGAGAGTTTCAGTTTGGCAATATGATTTATAGTGAATAGATGCCATGCTATTGGTGGTGTTAATTCTGTATACTCATTATTCAATGGATAAAAAATACGAAAAAAAAAAAGTGTTCACATTCTCTCTTACTATTATATTATCTCTGGTGACAGATGAAACTAACATATATCTTTTTTTAACTTATTAGGATTTTATAGGTCTACATGAGTTGTATAACTTGGATTATGGTTCAATAACTTGGTTAATCATTGAAATGCATGTGATCTCACCTCATAAATGTACTAAAAAAAATGCTGTCCCGTGTGATTTCTCGTTTCTTAAATTTAATTTACCTCCCCAAGTTGAATATACTCTAACAACCATTTCTTCATCATTTTTTATTTCCAGACTCCTGAAATGAGTGGTTTGCAGACTTTTTTTTTTGTTTTTGAATATATGTATGAAATACTATTATACTATCTCCCAAAAAACGAAAATCTATACTTTTAACCCGAATTAAAATTTATTGATCATCTAAATATAATTATTAGTTTTCTCTTCAATAATGTCTATTTTGTCATCTTTATTCTCCACAAAGTTTTCATGGTAGACATACACAACACAAGCATTTTTTTTTTAAAAAAATCTATCTAATTAATTTGGTGGAAACAAACACTGTTCACAATGCCTCCACTAAAAAATAAGCAAAAGCAAAAAAATTGAAAACTCTGGATTTAGATATTATTTTAAAAAATTATAAGTTAGAAAAGTATTTTGTTTCGTTGATAGCCAGCGTTCAGGTCAACATGTTAGGCACAGGATGGCGAGGAAAATAAGAGCTTTGTCACTTTCGTTAATATTATTGTTGGAAAAATGAAAGAGATAAGAAAACGGACAGCCTATGTAATTCACGCGCAGAGGCTTCGGAAAATTCGACTTTCGTACCCTTTTTTTCATCTCTCTAGCATTTATATAGTTGGTAAATGAGAATATTGAGTACATAATTGTAATAAATAGATGAGGAAAATGAAAGGCTAGAAATTTTATTTCCATTAAAATGCTGTTGGTGAAGTTGACTTGAGGAAATAAAATGAGACAAATGAATTGATGTAATAGGGAAAAGTATTAAATTGAATCTTCTTGAAGTTGACAATATGAACGAGACGCCCGCCAATCACCATCTCTCTCTATTTGACCAATTGCAAATGAACATTGCTTAATTTCTTTCTTAATTAAGTTGCCCCTCCAAGTGCCAATTTAATTGTTAGGCTCGCAATTTAATCAACCAAAACCTACTCATTAAACTAGGATATTAATTGAGCTTTGACCCTTTCTAGAAAAAGAAATAGTATTAGTTTAATTACAAATTGAAGCTAGATAAAATATGATGTTATAAAATTGTTTTATAATTCATCATTTTTCATCCAATAGAATAAATTAATTATTAATTTGGGATGAGAATTGTTTTTCTTGACGAGCCATGAACGAAATTAAACTTAGCCTTGAAAAAAAACATCTTGGAATTAATTGGGATCATGATAAAAATTCTCACTAGCAATAATTTTGATGCACTTATTTGGTCAATATTCTCGACTTATTATCACACCCACATCCACGCCTACCCAAATACTAGGTCTAAAGCAAATATCAATTTCGAAATTGAGCACTGACTTTTGTGATAGCATATGCAACATTTAATTAAAAAAAAAATTTGTGGTTAATATTATTTATTATTATTTATATTTTTTGTTGTAGTTAGGATTACATGACGTGGTAAGCCATATAATGATAAAATGACAGAGCATTTAGAACATATTTAAAGATCATTTGACAATACACGATTACTTGGTAGCACGACGGCCTTACAAATTAAACTATATTAAGGGACAATTTTTTATGTTAATAGGTTTCAATTATTAACGATATAGTAATAATTTTTCATATTGTAGTTTAGCGGTTTAGCGGTGACAAACGTATACTTTCAATGAATATATACTTTCATACTCATCAAACGTCATATTATATATAATATAAATATAAGGTATGACATTTCATAATAAAAATATTTACATAATTGTTTAACCTTAGACACACTATAATTGAATACATTGAAATTTAATTAGACTTCAATATCTCATAATGTTCTTTTTATTGATCACTAAACTAATTTACACGAACATATATTGTATATTTGTATATGTATCATTTAGTAATTGGTAAAAACAAAGTTTAATAATGGATGCATGCTAGTATTGTTGGCAACCACAGAGTTAGCTAACACAAACGAGTAGTAAAGAATGAGTAATCATTTCTTGGGGCCAAAAAAAGTTGTACACAAGTATTTTACATTCATATCAAGGGTAAAAAAAGTAAAAGTAAATTGAAAGGGTTCCATGTTTGATTGTGAAGGTTTTAATTGTCAAAAAATAATTTTTCCATTGAATCTCGACTTGACAATGCAGATAGACTTGAATTCGATACGAATTTCAATCGATTAATTAGATTGATTTGTAATGTGTCTTGTCAAGATTCGAGATAATTTGGTCAAGATCCAATCGATCTAGCCTTGTTTCACGCATTATCCATTTAGGTTTAAGTATTCAATTATCAATTGATCAGGTAACTCAATGCTAGGTTTAATTATTTAATTATCAATTGATCAAGTAATTCGACGACTAACATTATAGCTTATTATAGATCAATTTGGTTCAATATGAATAATGAGCCTAACATATGGACTAGAACTAATACATTAATATTATTCTTCACCCATACATATATATGTGACATGATGAGAATAACAAACATGAGTAGTATTCCTCCACACAAATCTAATTTTTATTTGTCGTTCGCTTTTTCCCTCAAAATTACACTTTCTAACTGTGAAATAATAATAAGGGTGAAACATTTGTTGAAAACAGTACTCTGTGTATTTATGAACTTTAAAACTTATAGTATTTTTTTATGATAAAATGCAGTACAAACTTCATGAACATTCATTATTGACAATCTCGGTTGCATCTTGATTATACGATCATCTGCAAAAATAGACACGCGTGTGGTCAATATATAGACAAAGTTGCAAATTATAAATATTTATTAAATTCAATTTGAATTTTATTACGAAAAATACAATAAGTGCACAAACATGGAAAAAAAAATATATTTTACCCTTTAATAATTTACACAAAGTTTTTCATGCAAGCACAAAAATGTAAAATGGTCCATCGAAAGGAGATAACACGTATCAATTTCAATTTATGCACAATACCAAACATCCGTGACACATACGGTTAATGCGTAGGCTTTGACACTTTGTTTATTCGCTTTCTTGCAGGCAGATTGCAAACGAGAGCGTGGGTGTAGGGGCTTGTTTGGCATATCATGTTTCAAAAATTAAATACAAAAATGTGGGAAAAAAAGGTTTGGTCAAACTTTCGGCACACGTGGCGTTGTTTGAGAGGGGAATGATACTGTGGTCGTGCACGACAGTTGGGATGTATGCACCACTTTATTGCAATAATAATATCTTTCCTCTTTTTCTTTATAGAATATACGAAAATTGTGTCTTATAATATATAGGATGCCACAAATAGAGGTGGCCAGTCAACGGGTTCGGGCCCGGCCCGGTACCAAACATGACAAAGGGGCGGTCCGGGACCGGTTCTGAGCTCGGACCCGTCGATTCATCGACCCGGCGAATTAAATATTAAAAAAATAAAAAAAAATTACAACACCGTTGCCGGCGGTCGGCCCGCGAACCGGCCCGACCCGGACCGGAACTGCCGATGCAAAAAAAATAAATAAATGAACCGAAAAAAAAAAAAAAAAAAAAAGAACCTGGACCGAACCGCTTCGGTCCAACGGACCGGCCCTTATATGGCCGGTTACAGGCCGGTTCGGCCCCTGGCCACCTCTAGCCACAAAAAATAAAGTCAAAATTGTCCTTAATATCACCACTTTTTTCAAATTATAATTTAATTAAGATTTTTTACTTTTAAAAATTATATCACAATCTTCAGTTTGTTGAAAATTAGTGACCAATTTGATTTGCATGACTTGTGAAAATTGTATCACAATCCACAATTTGTTCTTCGGGCACATCAACTTTGCTAGGGTTAGTCTTTAGAACACGTGTCTTGATTTGCAACAACTGAATATTCTGATATAATTTGTAAAAGTGACAAAGTCGTGATTAAATTGTAATTTCAAAACAAATGTCTAGATATTAGGGGCAACTTTGCCAAAAATAAATGCTTATGTTGCATTTTGGGGTCATTTGGTTGATATAGTGTTCATAATAGCTTGATAGATAGGTTAGAGGGGTCTACTCAGTTTAATCAATTTAGAATAAGTGGCAGCTCGACATCATGGATTAGCTTTGTCTAGAAGTTCTGCTTGATAGATCAGGAGACAAGTCACTCATAGTTGAGAGAGAGAAAACCGACCTCATCAAGGAGCTCACTCCAAGAAAGGTACATAGTGACATGAAGACGGGCACCAAGGCTCTCACCATGGCATTGTATGACTTGGTGGGGCGTACATTGAAGAGGTCGGAAGGTTGGTATTACGACCTAAAGGCCTAGGATCAAGAAAAGATATGAATCTCATTAATATGAGCAAGTATATCTCACCTAAGGATAAGAGATCTAAAGGACGTATCATATTAGGAAACGAGATATGCGAATATCTCTTTCCTAGTAACGAGGTAGCGTGAAATATAAGACAACCTCCATATAGAATGAGGTTATCAAATTCTTAATAGAGGTTACATGCAAATACACTTGAAATAGACCAATTTACAATCCCACCAGTCACATCTCTAGCTTGAGGGTTGGAGGTTTTCTTCTGGCGTATTTTGCAGGGTTGGAGGTTTTTCTCCCGCCGTACTTTTCAGGTAATTGGAGCTTGGGCAAGAGGCGCTTTACAACATCACCGATTAAACTTCGGATTAGACTTCGATTCAGAGACAATTTGTACATCAATGCTAATGTGTGATTGGTCAGGGTGAACTTTACCACATTGGATTCGCGTCACAACATCGGTTTAATGAACCACAATAAGTAGTCCGAAATTGCATAAAAGATGAATTAACATGTAAAAAGGTGGCTAATTGGCGAGTCATTTATAATAAAGATATACTTATTTTTCAACAAATCAAAATATTTTATAATTGGATGTGCTTGTGCATATTAAAACATATATACAACATTAAGACATTTCACAATCAAGAAGGTTATATCTCTTAAAGTTCAATTCATGGTTAATCCTCTCACAATTCAATTTATATTTCAATTAATGTCCTTTGAAGTTGGACAAGAACTCCACGTCAAGTGTGGAAATTGGACAAATATAAACTAGAAAGACAAATAAAACATTGGGGGGGTGTAAAATTAGAATTGAGATAATGTAAAATGATTAAAATGTAAACTGATTAAAATATAAAACAACATGTGAAAAGAAGATACTATTTTAGATAGGTCTTCTGGTTAAATTAAATTAACATATCTTTTAGTAATAATTTGATGCTTATGCATATGAAATGTAATTAAGGAAATATCCATATGAAATGACTAAACTACAATATGTGGGAGTGAATGTTACATTTACCAGTCTATAATAAAGTATGATAACTTTTACAAGTTGTACATCTTATTCCAAATATCACATCAATGACACCAAATTAATCTTGTGCACATTTAGAGAAATTTCCACAAATGTAGTTAGCTAATCAACAATAAACATAATAGTAAGGTAGGTGTAGGCAAGCTTAATAATAAGACAACCATACTTTTTAAATTTAAATGACAAACTCTAAAATATGACATTTCATAGTATAATTATGTTTTGATATGAAAGTATGAGGTAATGGTTAATCCAAATATAATTATGTGTAGTATCACATAATTGTTGATTTATTTCAATTTGCAGATTAATTGTATGTCCCCAAGGTTTATAAATCAAAGACCTACCATGAATGAGAGTCCTAAAAAGGTGAAAGGAAAAAGTGAAAATAAATTGGTAGGTTGGCATAATCTCTTTGCCGGTATACATACTTTTTTTTCTTTCAAATATGAGTTTTTAGATATAATTAAACCGGATACATTTTACATAAAAAAAATTATAATTCTACGTACTTTAAACAATAAGATTGATGTTAGACAAACTTAATAGTTAGACAACCATATCTTTCAACATATATTTATATTTTTAAATTAAAATGTTATACTATACAAAATAACATATAAATAAAAGTAAGATATTTCAAAATATAATGATACATATTCATTTAAGAAAATGATGAATCGATATGTCTATATATTATACAACCTCATACAATAATTTTTTATCGCTCTTANTTTCACTAAAAAAAAATAAAAATAAAAATTATGGAATTTTTCACAAATTAGATAGTGTTTCTTGTAGCACTTTTCGCCACTCATAGTCCTTGTGGGTCTTCAACTCTCTCCGCAACAAATCACGGGAAAAAATAAAATTGAGTTTTGAATTTTCTAAAGTTCTCCCCGCGTCCCCATCTATTCTATTCCAAATTTATAGTTAAATAAAACATTATTAGAAACTCCCTTTCTTTAATTAATTTAATTAATTCCTATGCTGTTAATTTAAATCGATCCTTATAATAATAAGGTTCCCTTTTCCCTTTTTTGTTGCCAGCACTTTCAGAACGTACGCCCAGGCAGAAACACACAGTGCCACCTGCTATCTCCCCTCTTTCCTGTATGCTCTCTCTCTCTGCCCTTCTTCGTTATTGCTGTATTAATTCCCTTTTAATGTAGAGGGTTCGTGTCAAAATTCGATCTTTTGCTGCCGATTTTTATTTGTTTGTATACAAATTTTAGTTTTTGTTTTTCCTGTTATCTCTTTTTGTTGTTTTTGTGATTGAATATGTTTGAGGATGTATGTGGGTTCTCGCTTTTTTTTTTTGGTCGATTTATCATACGGCAGGGAACTTTTCTTTTCCTTTTTTCCCATTGGTCGTATAGAGATCTTGCCAACGTTCGCATACGGGCATAAAATCACTACGAAATTTGAGGATGAAAAGGAATAAAAAAATATTGTTTCTGTGATCACTGTTTAGCTGAAAGATTAGAGTGTGATTTTGGTTCTTCAGTATTGGCGAATCGTTTTTATTTTTTAGTTTTTTTTATTTAAAAAGAATTATAATCTCGCCTGTTCTTATGCTAATTTAGGTCAAGTTTGTCTAATTGAAGAACAATTTACTTGATTTGGGTGAAAAAAATCTGATCTTTCTTACTTAGGAGCAATTGGGGTTGAATTTTTCAGTGGTGTAAACTGGATCTTGATAGTTTTGTTTAATTCATTTTAATTTTCTTCCAGGGATTGAATAAAAATGCTTGTTTGGTTTTGTTATTATAATTGTTTGAAAATTTGCCCTTGGTTAAGTGCTTTTTCCCCCATTATTTTGGTTAAGTTATTTTCCCTATCTTATGTGTTATTTTCTCATCTATTTCAACAGGGCCCAGCTTTAGTTTTCCTTCTCAGTTGAAACTTTTACAATCCTTTAAATAGAGTTATTTGATTAAGGATCTATATTGATTATTCACTGATCACAGTTTAAATTTCGATTTTTCATGGTAGCAGATTTGAGGAAGCCCCAATCCACGGCGCCTTTGCGTACCAGTTTGAAATTTGATGCTAATGATTTGATTTTTATTTTGTTTTTTACTTTTTCCTATCTACATTGTTAGAATAAGAGAAGGGATTTCTCAAATGCTGAGTTTCACCAGAACAAGAACTCAGCAGAGGTCCAATAGATCCATGTCTTTAGGCGGTGGGGTTTTTACTTTACCTTCTTCACTGGGTTGTAATTTTGGTGCTTTTTTGTTTTCTTCTGTCGACTCCAATTTTTGTATTGCCTTTGCTGTTTGTTCAGGCATGGATTACTCAGATCCCAAGAAGAAGAACAATTTGCTCGGAAAAATCATGATGGTTTCGGCTCTTACCGCTTTATGCATTCTTATGCTCAAAAAATCCCCAAATTTCAACACCCCCAGCCAAGTAAATTTGATTTTCCTAATATGTTATTAAAGTTAATTTTTATTCATCTCCTAAATATTTACCTATGATCTTTTTTATTACAGTTCTCGAGTCCTGAACCGGGTGTGACTCATGTCTTAGTAACAGGAGGTGCCGGATATATTGGTTCACATGCTGCATTACGGCTTCTGAAGGATTCCTATCGTGTGACGATAGTGGTAAATTTATCTTAGTCATATTCTGTATTTTTTTTTTCTTGCTGTGATTAACTTTCAGAACTTGAAGAAAGAATTGTATATTTTTTCGTATCATAGGATAATCTCTCACGTGGAAATCTCGGTGCCATTAGTGTTCTACAAAATCTTTTTCCTGAACCTGGAAGACTTCAGTTTATCTATGCCGATCTTGGTGATGCAAAAGCTGTATGGTTATTCTTAATTCATTTTTTTTATTAATTTTTCTTTTTTATTTCTATTATGTATAAAAAAGCTCGTCTTTTGTTTTGTCGAATGTATACAGGTGAACAGAATCTTTTCGGAAAATGCTTTCGATGCGGTTATGCATTTTGCTGCAGTAGCTTATGTTGGGGAGAGTACACTCGATCCTCTCAAGTGAGTAACTTTAAACTAATTTTAGGTCTTTGATTTTAAGTTTAGTTTGAACTAGAGAAAATTTTCGGACGCGATGTGTAAAGCTGAGTTCAATATAGAAGATTTTCATTCTATACACACTAATAAGCGCGTTATTTATTTATTTTATTTTATTTTTTGTTTGTACTATAGATACTATCACAATATCACTTCAAACACTCTTGTCGTGCTGGAAGCTATGGCAGCTCACGGTGTGAAAACTTTAATTTATTCAAGCACGTGCGCAACTTACGGTGAACCTGAAAAAATGCCCATTACAGAAGAAACTCCACAGGTGAGATTATTAGTTGCGCTATAAGTTACATTACAGTGTAGTAATTGTTAAATATGCTCAAAATACATTTTACAACATAAGTGCTGGTAAATTCCAATTATTTCTTATGATGAATTTTGCCTTCCACACTGCAGCTTCCCATAAATCCGTACGGAAAGGCTAAGAAAATGGCAGAAGATATAATTCTTGATTTTCACAAAAATTCTGATATGGCTGTCATGATTTTAAGGTACGATTTGAAATATAGAAGTAATTTAAAAAAATGGCACGATTT
>BKCP01006049.1:63243-78202 GCA_008636005.1 Striga asiatica | reverse complement strand
TTTCTAGATTCTAACTTGTATCTGTAACTCAGATACTTCAATGTGATTGGTTCTGATCCAGAGGGAAGGCTCGGTGAAGCCCCCCGACCCGAACTACGTGAACATGGACGAATATCAGGAGCTTGCTTTGATGCTGCTCGTGGGATTATCCCAGGCCTTAAGGTCTTTTGATTTCCCTGCTCAACATAATTTTTTTTCCCATGCTGTAGACTTGTAATTTGCAAGCACAGATCAAATCAAATGAGAGATTTATTTAAGTTTTTGCAATTTAATCACCCCCTTTTTTCCGTCTGTACCAAGTCAGCCACGTAGACTTCAGTTTATGACTTGCCAAGTCAGCTCCAATCTAACAGAAGTTAAATTTATGATTTGATAAGCAAAAACATATGAAAGATGGCAATTTAAACGCAAATAGCAAAAGATGGTGATTAAATTGTAAAAATCTTAAAGGTGGTGTCTTTATATGCAATTTATTTATTTCGATAATGAAGGTTAGAGGAACGGATTACAAGACTAAAGATGGTACGTGCATACGAGATTACATCGACGTTACTGATTTGGTTGATGCTCACGTGAAAGCTCTGGAGAAAGCAAAACCAGGGAAAATCGGGATTTATAACGTTGGTACAGGAAAAGGTAACAACATCTCAACCTTTTACACCATTTGATGAATTCTTAAATTAGAATTCATCTNNNNTTTGCATTACAAACACAAACTTTCCTCAAACAAAATTGTAAGTGTGTTTTACTTTTTCACATATGCTTTGCTTCTCACATGGTTAAATATATATATTTATATGTATTATAGGAAGATCTGTGCAAGAGTTTGTGGAGGCTTGCAAGAAAGCAACTGGGATTGCCATAAAAGTCGAGCTTCTTCCCAGGCGACCTGGCGACTATGCGGAAGTATACAGTGACCCGACCAAAATCAAGAATGAACTCAACTGGACAGCAAAATACACTAACCTTGAACTAAGTCTTCAGGTCGCGTGGAGATGGCAAAAGGCACACCTTAACGGGTACGAAACGACCCCTCGATTGATGTCAGCGTAAATATAATATAATATAACAGATGTTAAGTTTCTGGAGAGGGAAGACTAACATGAAGAAGAAGAAGATAAAGAAGAAGAATAAAACCTTATTAGATAAGCCTAGTATTTTTGGTTAAGTCCTATTTTTTTTTTTTCCCCGATTTTATTAGTGTTTTGAGGAGAGAGGTTTGATGTGAGTCTTTTTACATCGCTATTCGACTATATTGCATAGATTGGGTAGGGACGGGTCGGATTTATATTGATGCTGTCTCATAAACGATATTTTTTTAATTGGAATAAGTTATGCTATTAGTTGAACATGTAAGAGTGCATGAGTATCAAACAATTGTCATCAATTAGTGGTGACAATGGTTGACATGACATAAAACACGACACAACTAGAAAAAACACAATTATTAGAGGTAAACGAAACGATGGGCATGATGCGACTCGAAAATCGAACACAAAAAATACAAAATAAGAAATTTAGTTAAATCTGAACTTATTATCATTTTGATTCGTTTTTCTCTATGAATATGTGACTTTTGATGATTTTATAGTTGTAAAAGACAATGGAGAATGTAAAATTAACACAATATGTTTCTATGAGTATCCCAAATCGATCTTTTTAATATTCCATTGTTTAAATTTAATATTCCATTGTTTAAATTTTTGGAATTTTATAATTGTAGAGTATTGATTCAACAATACTAGGGTGTACATAGTAGGTTCATAAATTGGTTACAAAAATTGCCGGAAATTCAAAAGCCATTCTTATTCATTACCTCAATCATTCATACAAGGGTAATTTAGTAAATCTCATTTCTCACAATTAAAATTATCAACCGGGTGTGGCAGAAAGAGCTTATCCATATTTGCACCGTTCAATTTCCCAAGACCCGGCGGCTGCCCCTGCCGCGGGATGCAAGAAACCGGCGGAGTTAGTAATAAACGTTCAACTTTAAATATGGAAACTTTCTAAGCAGCCGCCGGTGGGATGCAGGAAACCGGCGGAGTTTGTAACAACTAATAAACGTTCAACTTTAATTATTAAAACTTTATAAAATGAGTGCGTTCGATTCCATTGAATTATTTAAAAAAAAAAAGAAAGAAGGAAAGAAAAGGAAAAAGGAAAAGGGAAAAAGGATGGGAATTGAAAGACGAAGGAACTTTCTGTAACTGTAAGTGAATGAAAAATAAAAAAGTATGGAGATGCGGGGTATCGATCCCCGTACCTCTCGCATGCTAAGCGAGCGCTCTACCATCTGAGCTACATCCCCTTGGTGATCTAATGCTTTCTAAGTTCATTTAGATATCCCATTGGTGATCTAATGCTTTCTAAGTTAATTTAGATATCTTTCTCTGTAGGACATTGACGCTAAAATTTCAAGAGTTGGATTACTGTGCCTGATTTTGCCAGATTGATTTTCCCAACCAGCTTACATATTCCCTTCCGCTTCACCTACTCTTATGGATCTGAATGATATAATATATATGTGCATGTATTTCAAGTTCACTTGACAAAGTAATGCTACTTTAACATAATATTGTAACATAAATGTTGATATAATTGATATAGTTGATATATAAGAATAGGATTTATTGATGTGATATGTAAAACCATAAAATATTATCATGTGTGTATTGATGTGACGTGTAAAACCGTAAAATTTTGTCATGTCTGTATAATGCATCACTCATTATTTTTGTATAGTATGGTCCCTTACACATTATCTGGTCCCCAAACCTGTTGGAACAGAACAAATACTAAAGAAAAATTGGCCTTCATCATGCGAGTTCAGCAAACTCCAAACTAATATGCTGTTACAAAAAAATAAATAGTAGTGGTGCGCGAAAAAAGTTTGTCCAATTGGAATGATTCGGATTTGAGTGACAAAATTTTAGTGCTCTAACGGCAATCTTAACTTGTGGTATCGTACAACCATAGAAACAAACGACAAGCCATAACGAGAGCAATAGTCGAAAATTGGTTTTTAGCAATTGGTACACCAAAAAGTTACTTCATTTGTTTNNNNAGAAATTTAGATAAACAAACAATAAATCTCATACTTAGGGCCAACCCCAACTCCTCATGCAACTGTTTGAACTGCCCTGTCGAAACTCTCTTCTGCAGTCGATGCACGTTTTACTAATATGTGCTCTGGGTCCGACAGTTTCAATTGGCTGAGAAGAAGCAAAACAAAGAAAACACGTAAATATTATTGCAACAACATTATAAAGCAAGAGATTTAGGTGATGAATTTAAAGTACCATAAGTAAATTCAAACAAACAAACCAAAAGAAATGAGAGTCATTCTGTTCACGATATTTCTCCTCAAAAAATGGCTATTCCAATTCTGAAAAATAATTTGAGGATCTTATTTCAGTGCACACCAACTTCCATTTCACAAACCTGAGATAGCGTGATGATGGCTTCCCAAGGTGAAGACTGCAGACAACAAGGTTTGCAAGAGTTTCAGGATCCTTGGCATCCTGCACGCCATAAAAAATCTCATGTTACGCAAAAGAAAGAGAGAACCTAATCGAAAAGAAAAAAACTAAATAATCTCCATCACAAATTCAAGATTAAAAAAAAGCGCATATTAGACTTAAATGGAAAAGAAAATATTGAACAGGAAGTATCATGTTTCAGTATAGAATTGTTACACACAACTAAAATTAAAAGAAATATTCTGGTTGGCAACCTATTTAAACTCCACCTTGTTCAAGGCCTCAAGCAGAAGTGTCTCAGCCTCATCAAATTCGCCCTTGTGCATGCAGCAAACAGCTTTACCATTCAGTATCAAACTAGTCATTGGGTACTTCTCTGAGAAGTCCTGGAAAATAAGATATGCTTCTTGGATCTTTGAACCACCCTGGCAAATACAAATAGCCAAATAGGTAAAGTTATACAAATCCTCAGTTTTAAATCATGCAAAAAAAAAAAAATATATATATATATATATATATATAGATCATGGAATAAATTTTTTACCACAGCCAAGTTTAGCCATGCATTAGCAAGTTGAGTTAGGGTGTGGTCTTCGTCTATTCCTTGCATGACTCTCAATTGTTTCTCTGCATAATCTGATCGGTGCATCTTGAGAAAAATTTGGACATTCAAAGCATACCTGCAGGAAGCTTAATGTTGTCAAGCCCATGACTGTTAACATATATTGATATCTAAGTTTTAAATCCGCCAAAACAGAAACACAGACATGTAAATGGAAAAAGACAAGTAGCCTCACAAACTGGAACCTCACATGTTGCACAAACAGTACATGCAAACTTAACTGGAATAAGTCGAGTAGCCTCACAAACTGAAAAACTCGAAATGAGCATCAAATTTCGTAAAAATATGTAGAATACGGAATAATTCACAATTTTCAATCATGTTCTTTATTGGATTTGAAATAAATTAGGCATTTCTTCGCGAAGTAAAATTTATGAAAACACGTTTTTGGGAGTCGAAAGGGAATCGTGGAGGATGAAGATCAGTTAGGTTGTATCCTAAAAACTTCTAAAAATACTGTATGCATGAAACTTCCATATTGAAATATTTAAACAACATATTTTTATTCAAGCAATCACTAACAGTTCCATTGTTCCCCCATTATTTGTATGCTTCAATGCCTCATTGTAATCCTGTTCATGCATGAATATAATTCCTGCAATAAGACGTAAGATCGGGTTGTTTCCAATGGCTGGATCTCCTAACCACTCATGGAGGCTTGAAATTGCCATTTCCTACACATGTATTAGCGAAGCACGGTTAGAATAATCATCATGCAAAGCAATTACCAATAAAATTACTACTCACATGAGATTCATTTCAACATGCAACAATTGGGAAAAAAATAATTGAAATAAAGTGCATTCGATTGGTAAAATAAAAGTTATATCTTTCATCCCCAAAGTTTTACATGTAAATTCTACCGTCATTTTCAGTAAAACATGCTACATTCATTATGTTGTGTACTATGCTGTCTCAGTATATTTATCTCTAGAATTCCATATCAGTTATTTTCATATATATATTTCACATTCTTCCAAGATAGAAAAAAAAAAAAAAATCTTCTCCACCGTAAGATCTAAACATATCCTCCTAATCTACTTAAAAGCTGCAATCCTACTCCCTAAAGATAAAGATGCAAACAATTCAACACTTCCATGTCTAACTTTAAGAAAGACTGCACAAACTATTTCATAGTTCTCGAAAACCAAAAGAAATAGAAAAGCAATTCATGAATTCTCACGAGGGACTGCATAAACCATGTCACTGCTATGAGCTATCAGCCTATCGCTTATCACCTCCAAATCTGCATTTTTCTTTAAGAGAATCAGTCCATATACTTGAACCCAATTCACAGGTAAAACCTGGAATATTTTTCTCCTTGAGACCATTCTCAATTAATCTATAGTTCTATACTCCGGTAAGAAATAGCGAACTTGGAACCTTCACTAGAGATTTGGCAATTCCAGATCCACATCGAAAAATTCAAACCAATACAACGGGTTTAATAAATCTTATTAAGTACCCACAGATCAAATGCATTTATTAAAAAAAAAAAACAGGAATCACCTTGTTTGCAGGGCTCGAGAGATACAGAGCAAGCAGCTTCACAGCCTGAAGTGGCGTTGCCGCAGCTGAATCAATCTCACTAATAACAAGCTACGCACCAAAAGATCAAAGAAAATGAACAAGTTACACGAGTCACATCCAGCTCATAAAAACACATAGCACAAAAACCTAAAAAAAATTGAATGAAACTACAACAGATCGACAAAATAACAATCACGAGCCTCCCAATCGAAGCATAATCAGATCTTACCTGGTAACTTCCAAGCGCAATATAAGAGCGGTAAACGAGAGAATCCCTCTCGACGACTTCGTCTGAGGAAAGGTTAGGGATTTCGCTGTTGTTGATCGCCGCCTGGTACGCGCCTAGGTAGAAATTGTTCCTCAATCCGAATAGCGGATCGGGTCCTCCGGCCGCTGCCATTGTTCGGATTTCTGTTCGTTTTGGGTGCTTACAAATTTTCCGGCAAAAATTAGATCGTAAGAATGGAGGACGATGCGAGTGCAACCGAATCAATTTTATTAGGGCCTTTTATATATATATATATATCTATAGCAATATAAAGAGGTTGTTGGAAAAATATTTTTATAGTAAGTTTGACTAAAAAAATAAATAGTTTGACTTACTATTAATGGAAATTTCGAAAAAAACACATGTACCAAAAAAATTTGAGATTTTTATGGTAACAAATTTGGAGATTTTTATGGTAACAAATTTAATTGAGATATCCCAAAAAAATTGGAAATTTTTATGGTAACAAATTTGAATACCAAAATTTAATTCATTTTAAATATTAATCCATAGGAATCTATTTTTATTGGTAACAAATTTAAAGATTGTTATGCCAAAAAATTAAGATTTTGAATTGAGATATTCCAACAATCACGGATCATTTTCTCATTCAAATCAATGTTGTAAATCAAACAAAAAATTATTCCAAAAATAATGGATGTTATATCAACTATTGATAAACTCCAATCCCATAGGAGATTTCTATGAGATTTTTATGGTAACAAATTGGAGATTCTTATGCCAAAAAATTAGGATTTTGAATTGAAATATCCTAACAATTTCGGATTTTTCCCCCTTCAATTCATGATGGAAATCAAACAAAAAATTGTTCCGAGAATAATGGATGTTATACCAAATATTGATAGACTCCAATCCATAGGAGATTTTTATGGGTTTCTTATGGTAACAAATTGAAGATTCTTATGGTAACAAATTTGGAGATTCTTATACCAAAAATTAATTCATTTTAAATATTAATCTCATAGGAATCTATTTTTATTGGTAACAAATTTGAAGATTCTTATGCCAAAAAATTGAGATTTTGAATTGAGATATATCTCAACAATTACGGATTTTTTTCCATTCAAATTAATGTTGTAAATCAAACAAAAAATTATTCTGAAATAATGGATGCTATACTAAATTAATATCACTGGGCCCACACGTTAATATGATATTAATTAGATAGATAAATTACGTAAATCTTTCCTAACAAAATGCGTTCCAATATTGTTAACCAATTTAATGGGATTTTCTTAACTAATTTGATAGGATTTTGGTAACCACGAAATTTTGTTAGCTTTTCATGGAAACACGAATCTTCATTATGATAAGGTTTGATAAGATTTTGTTTCCAATTTTTTTTTTTTCCTCTCTCGAAAATTTGATAAGGTTTGATAAGATTTTGTTTCTTTTTTTTTTCTCTCTCTCGAAAATTTGAGTCGTGGATTTGAAAAAAAATAAATAAATAAAATAAACATATCATATTGATAAAGTTTTAGTGTGGGCATAAAAATCAATTTTGATTTGATTGAACTTTGTTTCATATAAATCTAAGAAAATCAGACGTTTGAAAAAATATAATATTAATAGTAAATAATCATACCATATTTGTAAGGTTTGATTTGGAATATTGAGACATAAAAATCAATTATGATTTGATCACATTTTGTTTTATAGAAGTTATCTTATAAAATTTTACAAGCTTCAAAAAATTAAAGATTATAATTGCGTAAATTAAATTTCTGGATTTGTCCAGATAAATAGATCAAAATAAAAATATTATTTTTCAATCTATCTAAAAAGTCTTACCAAATTTCACTGTAACAAACTCCATTATTTTTTGCTACATAATCTTCTAAATATTCGTTCGTCCTTCACAAGTGAATCACATTCCACTTTTTTTTTTTTTAACAAAACCGATAACACATATTTTTAGAAGTCAATCATAATCATAATAAAAAAAATCGGATCGAATCATATTAAATAACTTACGTAAATATATTTTTATTTCCCAGACATATGGCACATACACGACTATATAAACATCACCAACGTTGAACAAAAAGTATTCGAATTCCAATATATCCCCCAAAACAATTTTTTCTACAAGCTTTTACATCAACATTGAAAATGACTTTAGATTTTGGAGTAATCAAGGATATCAAAAGATCCAATAAGCCACCAATCAAGCTACGGATAATTAGGATGTTCCAACGAGTTGAAGACGTACGCAATTACCGAAATGTTCTTGAGATTATCTTTCATGATTTTGAGGTAATATATTCATTTAGTATTATTTAAATGCATTATTTTATGCAACATCTTTTATAATTTATTTATTGAAGTATTCATTATGCGATGTTTAGGGAGGATGAATTACTGACATAATTCGACCTGTCAATATCCAAAAAATCATCGGTGATATTGAAGAAGGTGGCGCTTATATCTTGACAAACTATCAAGTGGAAAGCAATATTTGCATCCATAAATCGACGATAGAAAAAAGGAGGATCATTATCAATGGCTGGATGATTTTTCTATTTCTAACTTTAATGGATGTTCGTAACATTGATGAAGTCATGTTGTTTGGTACGTTATAATTTTTTTGTTTATTTCTTATTTCGATTTTTTTTAATTTAAAATCTGTAATAAACTATTTTATATGTTATACATTTCAATATGATGCATTTTCTTATATTTTTGTAGATGTTATTGGATTGATTGTTTCTCATTATGTTTTCTTACAACATGACTATAAATAAGAGCCAGAAACAATCATTATCACATGTGCGCTTATTTCATAAAAAACCAGTGTTTAGTCATGACCAATTGTATGTTGCTGTCTCCCGTGTCACAAACAGAAATGGGTTTGAAAGTCCTAATTTGTGGCGATGATGACGTGCCAAAGAATCAAACCATGAACGTTACATATAAGGAAGTGTTTAATAAAATTTAGATTTTATTATCATTGTATTTATTAATTTATTTATTATTAATGGCATGATCTTTCCTTTAGTAAGTAGTTTGAATTTTAACTAAACATTATTTTATAAAAGGGATGGAGATAATAAACCTCCGTGCATCGCACGGGGACTGTACTAGTATATATAAAGAGGTTGTTGGAAAAATATATTAATAGAAAGTTTGACCAAATAAATATAATGTTTGACTTACTATTAATGGAAAGTTAAAAAAAATACATGTGATCTTTAGTAACAAAATCTGAATCCTAATTTTTTGGTAACTAATTTGGAGATTCTTATGGCAAAATTTGAATCTCATTTTTTTCGTATCATATTTTATTTTTTTACCAAAATTTAAATCATATATTTTTTGGTAACAAATTTAGAGATTCTTATGCAAAAAATGTGTCAATTATTTATGAAAACAATTCTAAATACACATTAACTTAAAAACCGTACAAATTAGATACAAATTTTGGAAACAAATAGTTGTATAATTTTTAACTAATTCTTTCAATTTTATTGAATAATTTTTTCTTTCAAAAAAAAGTGTGTAAATTGGATAAAACCACGTTCAATTTTTATTTTAAAATAAAACTGATATTTAGATGGGATGTACATTCAAAATTGTGTCCACATTTTTTGGTAACAAAAGCAGTTCATCTTTGATATTTAAAAATTAAAAAAATCTTAAAATATCCTTAAATATTTAACTTATTTGAGATCAAGATTTGTTAGGTCTTTTTAAGATTAGTTATGATTTAAAAAAAAAAATCATTATACAAAATTTCACTCTAAATCTCACATTCACACTTAAGATTTTATAGTATTCCTCTAGAATTTGACCATCTTAAAAGTCTCAAATCTTAAAAATCTCAAAGTGGCACTCAAAATCCTAAACGAATACATATTATCTACCTATATCGTCAATTTACAATTATTATTTAATATTATTTATCCGTGCATCGCACAGGCCACATACTAGTATATAATAAATACATTACACAAAACGCAAACTATTGTTAGATTGATTAAATTTTAAGAGCATGTTTGTTTATGAAAATTTTTGATTTTATTTAGATTTTTTGGTTTGGTTTGGTTAATTTTGAAAAAGTGTTATGGTTAGTTATTAGTGAGTATATTAAAATAATATTTAAAATAAAAAAAATTAAAATTAATTTGATGTAATAGTAGGAGAGAGATGATTGAAGTGATGGTTAGTTAAAATAATGTGAGTGGATGAATAATGAATTAAAGTTGATGTGGTGTGTATGAATGATGGATTGATATTATTTAATTATATTAATAATATTATTGATAGTGGGGTTGAGTTAAAGTTGAGTTAAAAAAATGGTTGAGTTAAAATGTGAAATTTTTTTGAAAATTTTTCATAAACAAACATGCTCTAAGTCTTCAATCAATTTTTAATGAATAAAATATAATTATTTTGTACTGCTTTGTACATTTAATTATAATTATTTAAATATGTATAAATATAAAACACCAATTACGTTCTACCTATACTATAAATATATTAATTAGTTAAAATTTAATTGAATTTATTTTGATAATGCAGACACCAACATTAAAATTGACAAAAATCCAATTTCATGTGTGTGGATTCGTAACAACAGTTGGTTTTCTAATTCGAGTTTGATTAGTAAAGGTTTAATGAGAACATGAGTCTCAAATTAAAACCTTGAACATGAGTCTCTTCTATTATGAAAATAAAATAAATACAATCAATGAAAAATATATAATATTAATTATTTTTCTTTATACAATATTTTTTATTTAAGGAATATTATTAAACCTTACGGTTTTGATTTGTTTTTTTAAATCAATAATCCAAAATATATGATTGTTAACGTACAAAAAATAATGGAAATAATCCAGACTTTAAAGTAAAGCTATTTTTTATTATTTTACAAATAAAAATATTCCAATTTTTTTTTTACTTTCATAAAAAAATTTGGCAAGTTTGATAATGAGTTAAATCAAGTTATACAAATGATTAAATAGTTAAAATGTTATATTAATTATATTTTAAGAAATCCGATTATATAAAAATGGGTAAAAAAATATTATACTAATTAGTTTGTTAGGATTGTGATTATATGAAAGTTAAAATAAAATGAAATGTAACCAAAAAATTTGTTCGTGGTTTTTTTCCTAAATGTTTGAATTTAAAAATCTGGTAACCAAATTTACATTATATCACGTAAGGAAAAAAATAAATAATAAATATTTATTAAAGAGATAAATCAATAATATTTATCACTTAGATAAGAAATAATAAATATTTACATGTAAAAAAATAAATAATAATATATTTAAAAATATAAGTCAGAATTTCAAATAAAGTAAAAGGAGGGATAACTCATTTTTTAAAAAAAGTTTCTAAATATTTAATATATTGATAAGTATCTCCATAAGAATAATCATACCATTTTAATTTTAAAAAAATTGGCAAGTTTGTTAGAGAGATAAATCCGGTTAGACAAATGATTTATTTGTTAAGATATTATATTAATTGTATCATAAAAAATCGGTTAGATAATGTAGATAAAAAAATATAATACTAATTAGTTTGTTAGAAATGTGATAATGAAAACCAAGATAAAATGAAATTTACCCAAAAAAATTGTTTGGAATCTTTTCCTTTAAATGTTTGAATTTACAAATTTAATACCGAAATTCTATTATATCACATAAGGAAAAAATAAATAATAAACGTTTATTAATATATTAAAATATGTAATTTTGAAGTTCATATAAAATAAAAGGTATGCTTATTCAAATTTATTTTTAAAATAAAAGTTATGATAAACATTTATTGATTCTCTTTCAAATATATTAATAAAATAAAAATATAAATCTAAACAAATTTTGAAACAACCAAAAAAATCAGATTGATTGGCATAAAAAAAGGAAGTGAAATCGGATTTGAATGCTAAAATCGGAACACCTTACCAAATTGAATGCTAAAAGATTCGATTTGATTGGTTACCTAATTGCATGGGCTGAAAAAATTCAAAAACAAATTTTACGAATTGAAGAAGCGGGAAAAACACTATATTGAAGCGGAAAAACGAAATGATTATTTTCGGATTGTTCAAATAATTTTTCTTCTCCTCCGTATTATATAGTAATAGATCATACATGATAAAAATATAAAACTTAACAATTTAAATTTGTAAATGTATAATTGTTGTGTTTATAGTCTGTTGGACTCTCTACAACCGATAGATGTCGGGATTGTAATTTGAGGTGTACTTACAAATATGTACGGTATTGATCAAGTTGTAAGGTGTTACTAGAGCTGTTAACGAATCCAATGTTCGCGAACAAAGCTCATTCGAGCTCGTATATTTCAACAAAAGCTCGTTCATTTGTTAATCGAGTCGAGATCAAACAAAAATTAAACTCGTTTTATAATCGAACGAAAACGAGCTCATTCGCGAATGTTCGATAATGTTCTTATTTTATTGTTTATATATTTACATGATAGTATTAATAAAAAGTCTAAATACAAAAATTTTTATTTCATTTTTTTTGTTTTTCGAGTTTGATCAAGTCCGAACGAACAAATTTCGAGTTAATCAAATATTTTTAAAAAGTTTTATATCCTAAATTATTCGAACACGAACGAACTTAAACTTTGACGAACAATTAAACGAACGAGCTCAAACATGATTTTTTGCTCGAAAAATAAACGAACGAACACGAAGTTCGAACTTAAATGGGCACGAGCTCGAAACGCCCAAGCTCGGATTGTTCGTTCGATTACAGCACTATACTTTACACTTTACAGCGCTGTTAATAAAACTGCAAAAGACATACAAATATGCAGTAGCTATGACCTGAATTCTACAAAACCTTGCTTCCTTCATTCATAAGAGAATTTCTAAAAACACGCATCCCGTTTTCTTTGGCTATCACGGCTGTGCACCTGCGATTTCATGTGCAAATTATGAATAGTTACGCCAACGAAAGAGAAGAAAAAAAGAAATGACGAAAAAGAAAACAAAAAAAAAACAAAGAAAAATACTCTGAACTCACGGGATTCTGGAAATGACGCCATGCTCAATTACGCCAGCTACCTGATCAAGACTATCTGCCACTTCACCTGCATGAAATGAAAAAAAAAATCCCATAGTAATGAATAAACTATAAGAAAATTCGCGCAAAATGGGAGATTTAAAAAATAAAAAAGGATGTATAATTGTATTTTGTACCAAGGTTTTGAATCGGAGATGTAAAGATTACATCAAGAACGTTATGTCCTTCTCTAGTGACGAGCGGGAAATCACCTCCTAATGGGCCCGCGTATCCTACAGCCGGTCTTCTCCAGACCTTTTGGTATAATATAAAGAAAAAGAATGCAGTTTCAGAATTTTGGATATGTAATTATACTTGGGCTGCAACAAATATCAAGCATTATATATAATATTGTTGTTGAGTAATATGATTGAAAATCATACTAGTTTGATTGATTACCTCAGCATCACCAAGAAACAGGTCGTCTATTTCCTCAGCAGTTTCTAACCAGTTGACCTGAGGATGAGATGTACTGGGAAGTGTAAAATTTTACACACATTTATCATTGTAACTTCAAAAGAACTTTCATTTAGCCTTACAGAGTTGATTAGAACTGGAATTGATCCATCTACAACACCTTGATACTGCTTGGCTGTACAAATGAGAACCAGTTTTCCAGCTGCTCTCAGTATGGCCTGACAAGCTGAATTAATCAGTGTATCTGAACAAAAAATCTCGACGTCTAAAGGAACTCATATGCTTAACTAATGGTAAAATCTAAGTCATGGATTCGTATTTACAAATTAACAGAATAATTTATGATCATAAATAACTCATAAAGAAAAATGCTTGTAATGATTTCACCATGGTGCTGAAGAAAAGGGAATCTTTAATGAAAAACTTGAAAGAAAAACACCACAAGATGATAGTATTTTATGTGTATCATTCAAATGGCATTTCAGGTGCTGAAGATAATGATTTTTTTTTTTTTAACTTTTGACTGACCTTTTCTTGGATTATGGACTCACCACCCAGCAACTTCTTACGACCAATAACTGCTACTAGTGACTCTTCTTCTATGACATCAGCATCAATGAACGCTATATCAATCTACAGACAAGGACAAGAAATCTGGTTACTTGCGAGAACTCAAAAGTCAAAACTAATATTGTTATCGAGCAGCGATAATTTGAATTTTGAGTTCCTACCAATATACACATTATAATAATTTGATGCAACTTTAGCATGTCAAGAATGAGCACAAGATTCATCAGCTCTTGTTTCCTGACAATATATAGCAACATTAATTTTGCTTAACTATACCACAGAACACGGATACACAATAATACGTGTATAATGGTCCCAAGAAACTACCATGCGTCCAAATACATGTCAGAACATCACCATACAAATCCAATTCCACAACAACAACAACAACATAGCCTTTTAGTCCCAAGCAAGTTGGGGTAGGCTAGAGATGAAACCCAAGAGAACCAATGGTAAGAGAAACACAAGAAGGGCTCAAAACAAAAGGAAGAGATTGGAGCAAAAAGAGAAAGGAGCAAAAGTCACGGTGAAAATACAAATCCAATTTCAAACATCATAAAATAATTATTTAAGGGTGTAAGAATTTGTAAACAACACCGAAGATTTGCTCACTTTGGAGCTGTCTCTATATTCAGCCAAAGGGACACCTGCCTTTGCTGCCTCACTTGCACTGTCGACAGATCTGCATTTACAGTTTGCTAGTTACTCCTAATGAAGAAACGGAGAGATAGACTGTAAGTGACAATCAAATGCTGATAATTGGTTCCTTTAAGTGATAACTACTTAGCACCTATTCAAGTACTCGTTCAAATCACCAAAATTCAGAACATGTGGCTATGTAAAGAAGGGAAGCATTATTGCTACATTGAGGCGATATAGAAGGATGCCATTCGACAGCCAAAATAACTAAGCCAACGGTTGGAATAGACTAACAGCAACTCTAAAAAACATAGCAAAGAAAAACGAGACAATTGTAAGATGATCATTTTCCCTAAAATAAGTT
>BKCP01006049.1:34079-63225 GCA_008636005.1 Striga asiatica | reverse complement strand
GTAGGAATGCCGGTGATATCTTTGACGGTTCCGGATCTAAGCTGCCGGCCTAAATACTGTATAGCGAAACCGGAAGCTCGGCCGGACCCCAGCCCTACCACCATCCCGTTCTCCACAAATGAATCCACCTTTTCAACACAAGAATCAAGTTTCACTATTCCAATGTGTAGGATTAAAATCAATTTTCATCATTTGTAGAAAATTCACAGCAATAAGATGCCATTTACTTCATCCTCTTCGTGAAATTGAACCAGAACAATTGCTGTCATTACTCGAAACAGATCCATTTTGGGCTTGAAAACGTTATTCTTCAAAACCACGAACCAAAATCGTGCGAATTGATTGTGAATTTCGAAATGCAAAAATGTAATTGAAAAACAAAAAACAACGTATAAAAGAGAAATTACTGTGAATTTGGCGGCCTGGAGGAGAAGGGTAGAGTCGTCGGAGAGCCTCGATCGGACGGTCATATGAAGCGCATTGTAAATACTGCTTTTCCGATTTGAGTGACAGCTCGGACTGAAACTCGAGAGCGGAAATATTGTTGACGATGATGATAAAGCCATGATTTTATAGCCAGTTTTTCTTATTAAGTGTTTGAATGGTTGTATATATACGTACCGCAGCTCGTGAAAAACTACACAAGTGGATTGTGGATAAGGTGTGGCTATCTCATTACGACGTCGTTAAGCATTTTTCAAACAAAAAACTGAACTGAACTGTATTGAGTTGTGGGCTTGGTATTCGTGCAAGCTGTCATGGTCCAACAATAAAGAAGGCCCACAGCTTGGTTTTCAACCCAAACTACACATTTATCCTTTAGGACCCAGCCCAGAGAAACAATGTGCAAATGATGGATAGGCCATTAAAGATATCCATCCTATAAGGGAAAAAAAAAGCTTAGAAAAAAATGTCGAATGCAAAAGCAAAAGGCCATACAAACATAATGATAATATTAATAATATCTAGAAAAAAATAATAAAATAAGAAGAAAATAAAGTAGGAAAAGAGCAAAGAATATTGAGTGCTGTTGGCAGCCCACACACAGAGCAGAGTCTTAGCAAATGTGCTTTGCTATAAAAGAAAAAAAAAATATCAATACAAAAGAAGAGAAAAGTGAAGTTAGTGATTGTGAGAATCATGTTCTCTTCACTTTCTTTAGTCTGACAGACATCATCCACCCAAATTTAGGGCATCCAAAGTCTCTCCTTAAACACAAGTTTGTATAACAAATTGATTCGTTATACTTTTTCTTTTTCCTTATAAACATGCATGTATATACTATGAAATGTCATAATTTTGTTAATATTGTTTCTCATAATATGACATTTCAATTTGAATGTATACATATTCATTGAAATAGTACAATTATCTAATAATTATGTTAGTATGCATATTCAAAATTACAACTGTCTAACAGTTATGTCTAATAAATTGTTCGCTAAAATAAGATTTGATATGATAATTGGATAAACTTCTTGATTTTTCATCATAATTAAAATGCCCTTTTGTGGGCAAGCACAACACAATAAATCATTATAAATCCACACACGAGATATACTCAAGTTATGGTATCCTCTTATTCCATATGATTCTCATTCTTTTAACACTTCATAATTCAACATTAAGCACCATTCAGAATAGAGCTCTCGAGTTCGAATAGACGTTTTATTGTATGAAAACATGGAAAAGTATACAATAATTGTGTATTTGCAATTAGTCATGTATTGAATTGTTCAAAATTTTGTACCCAGTAGTGAGATTTTAGGTCAAACAGCTTTAATTGCTTCAATATGGTTTTGCCATCATTCTTTATAATATTAACAGCATATCATTTTAGTACACAAAAAAGACACGCACTACTATTTTGCACTCTATAGCATTATTATTTAAGGTTTTCAAGTTGACTAACGACAATAAACTTTTAAATTGAACTGTCATAGTAGATAAATTGAAATGTCATAGTAGATAAAAATATAATATTTTATAGTATAAGTATTTTATTATGTTGGAAGAATATGATCTGTTGATTTGACTAATGTTAGACACTTTCCCAAAAGAATTTACTGACTTCACATTAAAAAAGAGCTGAGTGTAGTGATATATGTTCACGGGTATATGCAAGTTTCTTTCTAAAAGTGCCAGCTTATGAATTATCCCAACAATATAAAAACAAAAGAGAATTCGAACGTTGGGGTTTGTCCCAGCTGGCCTACCACAAAATCTAACTCCAAAAATGAAAAATGTCTTACACATCATTTAATTTATTTATCCACAAATAAAATACCAATTGTGAGCCTTTGGAACATAAATTATGGGTCACATATTCATATTACAAAGTAAATTTTATCATCCAGAACTTCATTAGTAGCTAATATTTAACCTTATGAATTGTTGTTAATTATAGTATAAAATTTCAGGGTTTATCCAGCGTGCCTCATATTTAGTTAGCCTCAAGAACGAAAAATCTTGCCATTGGTTCTGATCGGAACTTCATTTTCTCGAATTTTTACGTTACTGTGACCTAGCAGTAATTAGAGTTAAACGAAAAATACAATTATTTAGTTAAAAAGCCGAATCCAGTCGTTAAGGTTGAAAAATAAAAATTTTTATATAAATTTTTTAAAACTCTGAATTGATAATTGAGCTTGATTGGGCATAGATCAAGATTCAAAGTCTCTACCCAAATTTCGAGCATACAAAATTCGAGCTCGTAAAATGAATAAAAACCCTTTTTGACACACCCGTTGATAATTTGTGTGGTTTTTTTCACTCTGAACAAAAAAGAGCTTCAAAATGCACGCCAGCCAAGAAAGTTATACCGATTCATTTTTCGACCTTTCTTCGCAAATTATTACTTCAATTTTTTGTTTGACAACAATTATTACTTCAATTTATTATCTCATGTGTCTCTCTAATAGAAAAAAAAAAACTATAAACAAATTTACACAGAAAGGAGAACTTAATTTATTCTGGAAAGACTTTTGTCTCGCTCTTGGCCTTAGTGCACTCTCCTTTTTCTCCTGTGCAAGTTATGATGCAAAGATGAAAAAGAATGGTTTTTTGAGCGATTGAGCTAAATGGGGCTTATGGAGTTTCTCTTTACAGCTGAGTGTGGTTAGGGGTAAATGGTTCCTTGCTTTGTAGGTTTCCACTACTGGGCTCGGTAGCGTCTTGTACTTTTGGAATAAAGAATCGTACCTCCTCATTCGAGGAGCTGAAAAGGAGCAAGCTTTGTGGTGGGAGGAGAAATGGGTGGTTGTACTTCGTGAAAAAATCTTTGCACCTTGTCATTCAAGAAAGACTTTACATCTCGCTCTTTTTTTCTTTTTGGTGGGGGTTTAGGACAAATAGCGAAAAAAAAAGAAGCTGTTCTTGCAAACCTCAAATGGAGGCCCGGTGGGGAACTGGATTCATAGGGATAGTGCTCTGTTTGGTTGTGTTTGTTAGGTTCAGTTATGGCCAGGAAAATGGAGGTAATGTTACTGGTGTGTATATTGTGACTCTCAAACAGGCCCCAACTTCTCATTGCCATGGTGAACTCAGAGTTCAAAAGGGGAAGCATTTAAAGAGCAATGGGTCTGAGAGAATGAATAGATTAGATAAACCAAGGTAAGATTTTGATATTCATTTCTAGTTTATCTGAAATTGGTATTGTTTACTGTGTAATTGACAAGCGTGAGTGATTTGTAATTTTGTCTGGTTTGGTCTTCTTTTCCAGTCTTAATTATGTTTTTTTCCAAATTCATGCCAATCTCAAGTATAAATTGATTTCTTGTTTTTTTTTTTTTTCCTNCTCCCTTTCTGTGTATATGTTAATGTCAGTAATTAGTTTGTAGAGATTGATCTTCTTTTGGCTGTGAACAATTATGGACAAAATGACTGTTAAGTTTGTTTTATCAATACCTTCATTTATTATTAGTTTAACAGTTAACACATCCCATTTGGCTTAATAAAACCAGCAATATATCGAGGACCGATTGGCACCACAGATCATATACCGAACGCATTCACAATTCCTTACTAAGAAAAGTTCTACGAGGCGAAAAGTATATAAAGCTTTACAGCTACCATTATCTAATCAATGGATTTGCCGCGCTCGTCACCCCACAGCAGGTTAGTTAGTTAATCCTCAGCAAGTACTAAACTTTTTTCTTACAGAAAGCATTATTTCGCAAGTTTCGTTCTTTTTTTCATGTGTGAGTGTTTAATTAATATACAATGATGATCTTAATAAAGGCCGAAAGGCTTTCTAGGCGAGGAGAAGTTTCGAACGTGGTTTTGGATTACTCGGTTCGAACAGCCACTACTCACACGCCACAGTTTCTTGGTCTGCCACAAGGCGCGTGGGCCCAAGAAGGCGGGTTCGAAAATGCGGGTGAAGGAATAGTGATCGGCTTTATTGACACGGGAATTGATCCCACGCACTTCAGCTTCTCGGATAAAACCCCCGAAAGAGACTACCCTATTCCTGATCATTTTACGGGCATTTGTGAAGTCACGAGGGACTTTCCTTCTGGATCTTGCAATAGGAAGCTTGTTGGGGCCCGCCATTTTGCAGCCTCTGCAATTACTCGAGGGATATTTAATGCCACTCAGGATTTTCCTTCGCCGTTTGATGCCGATGGACATGGAACGTACGTGTTAGGGATGGATTTGATTGGTTTTTTTTTGTTAACCGTAGTTAATTTGAAAAGAAAGATGGTACGGTCAGTTGTTAGTGGGAATTTAATATTTGAATTAAAATTATATTTTGAAATAAAATAATTAAAGTATGGTTAGTTAAGATTATGTGAGTGGATGAATAATGAATGATTGGTTGATATTATTTAATTATATTGATAATAGTAAAAGTGAGTTAAAGCTGAGTTAAATTTGAGTTTTGATTGGTTTTTTTTTCCTTAGCTATTCTCCGGTTCTATGTTTAACAGGCTCGAGTTTTTACGGATCTTTTTATTTGTTCACATTGTGTGGCTGGCAACTATGTGATGTGTGTAACCTCTCTTGCAGGCACACTGCTGCAATTGCAGCTGGGAATCATGCGATTCAAGTCGAGGTAGCTGGGAATTGTTTTGGAAATGCCAGTGGGATGGCTCCTCGTGCACAGTAAGCACTACTATTATTTATTTATTATTGACATTATTTTTATTTTATGTACCGATAGTTTATTACGAACAAGCTGTGTGTGAACTTACGTTATTTTTTATTCCTAAAATAATAAAAATGTTTGATAGCATTGCTGTTTATAAGGCGTTATACAAGAGCTTTGGGGGATTTGCAGCAGATGTGGTTGCTGCTATAGATCAGGTACATTGAAAATCTTACGTAACTTCAATTTTCAGCAAATTTTCGTGTTTTTTTTTTTCATCTAAAACACAGAAAAGTTTAAATTTTTAGTAACATATGATACATCAAGTATCCAAATTGGAAAAGGCTGTAACCTTAAAAGTTTAAATACATTTATTTGCATTTATAGGCTGCACATCGACAAACTTACGTAACTTTAAGTTTCAGCAAATTTCCGTGTTTTTTTTTTCATCTAAAACACAGACAACAACGTTTAAATTTTTAATACATATAATCTACATCGAGTATCCAAATTGGAAAAAGGCTGTAACCTTAAAAGTTATTACATTTTTTGGATTTTGTAGGCTGCACGTCTACAAACTTACGTAACTTCAAGTTTCAGCAAATTTTCCATGTTTTTTTTCTTCTGAAACTCAGAAAAGTTTAAATTTTTAATACATACAATCTACATTGAGTATCAAAATTAGACGCTGTACCTTTAAAAGTTATTTACATTTTTCTGCATTTTGTAGGCTGCACAAGATGGAGTGGATATCATAAGCTTGTCGATAACTCCAAACAGGCGTCCACCTGGCATCGCCACTTTCTTCAATCCTATAGACATGGCATTACTATCTGCAGTAAAAGCTGGGATCTTTGTGGTCCAAGCAGCAGGAAATACTGGGCCATCTCCTCGAAGCATTTCATCTTTCAGCCCATGGATCTACACTGTTGGGGCTGCAGCCCATGATAGGGTCTACAGTAACTCTATAGTCCTCGGCAATAACATTACAGTTCTTGGAGTTGGACTTGCTCGTAAGCCCAAAAGTCTTTTCTTGTTAGCAAAACCTGTGATGTTAGTGTTCAATGCCTTGCGCTTTTATGTTTTAGGGTCAATTTTAAAGGCTACCTGTGAAGTTTAGCTTACTTTGCTTGGGGGGAAAAAGTATCTGGTTCCATTTTCTGCACTATAAGAATTGCACGCTCGAAAGGCGGTTTATTAGTTAGGGCGGATAACAAATACTACTTCTGACCAAGCCATGTATATAGTTCGTGTACAAAATGTATTTGCATGGAGTAAAAACCGAAACAACCCGTCAATCGAGTGGGGTGAAATATAGCCTTTTTTTGGGATTATTGAAACACGAGCATGAGCCCAATCAAACATTGTTCTTAGGGTCAATTTTGTAGCTAGATTTACCATCAGGGTCAATTTTCGTGATTAACGTTGTATTTTATCTCCAAGATCATGACTTTCTTAATGTTCACAAATTAGATTTCCTCTAATAAGTCACCTTTTTTTTTTTTTTTTTTTTTTTTTTTCTTTTTAATTTCAGCTGGGACACAAAATAATACAATGTACACTCTGATTTCTGCTATACATGCTCTGAACAACAGCACGGCTGAGGACGATATGTATGTTAATGAGTGCCAAGATTCAGGTAATTTTAATCAGAGCATGATTCAAGGGAATATCTTGATATGTAGCTACTCTGTCCGGTTTGTACTTGGGCTCTCCACCATCAAACGGGCTTTAGAAACTGCCAAGAATCTCAGTGCAGCTGGTGTGGTTTTTTGCGTGGATCCTTACGTGATCGGTTTTCAGCTCAACCCAATTCCAATGACTATCCCTGGCATTATAATCCCAACCCAAAATGATTCAAAGGTGAGTGTATATTCTTTTTTTATGAATTTCAGCAATTTGCACGACTTTCCACTTTTGAAAGACTAAGTGTAACTTCACATGGAAAAAGAAAATTCTTCAATTAGATTTTTAGTGCTGCTTCTAGAGTTTGAATTTTAAACAAATAAAACACATCTATTATTTGCTCTCGTGGGAACCCATCTTCTCTTTTATATTGTTGATTGATCTTTTAGTTCTTATGCAAACATTCTGATCTTCAAGTAGTTTTTCAGTTCTAATATTCAAGAATCCACTGCAAGCTAGATTTTTTCTTCGCAAAACCGAATCATCTCTTTTTGATGTGTTCTTCTCAGGTGTTACTCCAGTACTACAATATGACTCTTGAAATGGATAACTCCACGAAAAAAATCGTCAAATTCGGGGGAGTCGCGAGTATCACTGGCGGAATAAAAGCAAATTTCAGCAGCTCGGCTCCAAAAGTCATGTATTACTCTGCAAGAGGACCCGATCCAGAAGACAGCTCGCTGAACGATGCAGATATACTAAAACCGAATATTGTAGCTCCAGGAAATTTCATATGGGCTGCATGGAGTTCTCGTGGGACCGATTCCATTGAATTTCAAGGTATATCTTCTTATATAAAAATTTGTATATCATTGTTGCAATTTTTTTGTGCTGTGAAAGGGAAAATACATTTATTCTGTGAATTTGTTTAGGTGAGAGCTTTGCACTCATGTCTGGAACAAGCATGGCAGCTCCTCATATTGCCGGGCTTGCGGCCTTAATAAAGCAGAGATTTCCTTCTTTCGGCCCATCAGCTATTGGGTCGGCACTTTCAACGACAGCTTCTCTTTACGACAGAAATGGTGGGCCCATCATGGCCCAACGTGCTTATGCTAATCCGGATTTGAACCAATCTCCCGCCACTCCCTTTGACATGGGGAGTGGATTCGTAAATGCTACTGGGGCATTAGATCCTGGTCTCATATTCAATTCAAGTAAGTCACCGTGCATTAAGTTCTTTGTGAANCATAGTACAAAGGATATTTATGTATAAAAAGAAATACAAAAATAATTATACAAAAATAATTATATTTCACAAACTCCCCCCTCAAGAATTTACAAAGTCATAGTACAAAGGATATTTATGTATAAAAAGAAATACAAAAATAATTATATTTCAAAGACAAAGGTTGCATTTCTGCAAATTTCCCTCCAAAAAAATGCAATCTTTATCTTTCACAAACACCCCCTTAAGAATTTACAAAGTCATACTACAAAGGATATTTATATATATATAAAAAAAAATGAAAAATTATTTGTTCTTGTGCTGGTTGCAGGTTACGATGATTACATGTCCTTTTTATGTGGCATAAATGGCTCGTCTCAAGTCGTGCTGAATTACACGGACCAAAGCTGTGGTACTTACACCATGAAAGCTATTGACCTGAACTTGCCCTCCATCACCATATCTAAGCTCAACCAGTCGACTTTAGTTCAACGGACGGTGACCAATGTAGGTAAAAACGAGACCTACAATGTTAGGTGGAGTTCCCCTTATGGGGTCTCGGTTAAGGTAAGCCCGGCCCGTTTTTCCATTGCAAGTGGTGAGAATCAGATACTTAATATATCGATTAATGCAACAATCAACAGCTCGTTTGCGAGCTTTGGGAGAATCGGGGTTTTTGGGACTGGGGGCCATTTGGTCAATGTTCCCCTGTCGGTTATTGTCAAGATTTCGTACAATTCGACTGGTGGCTGATTTTTCGGTGTGTAATAGTAATAACTCTGATTTTCGGTGTAATTTATGCGTAACGTGTCCGATTTTTTGATTGATCGGTTGTAAATTGTTTTGAGAGCTGGTGAGTAGTTTGCGTGATTGGTCACACTGTCATCAGCTTCGGCTGCTCATATTAGATAGATTTGGATTTGGCTTTAAAGTTAACTGTAGTTGGGTGATGACAATTATGGGCGCCATTGTTATTATTCAAGCTTTTCTTCGTTTATCTTTTGTTCATATCTATACTTATATAATAAGAATTAACATTTATCCAAAATAGTAGGTCAAATTATGGTCAATGTCGGATTTGTATTAAATATTTTCCAAAACTGGTAAGTTTTTGTTCTTTTCACACTTCTCATTAATTATGTCCTTTTCACACTTCTCATTAATTATGTCATTTTCACACATCTAATTAATTCATTAATTACGACATAATTATCATAAATCATTCCATCTGAGCTTTTTATTGTTTAAATGTATAGCGACATCTGTTATGACCTTATCTCATTGATATTTTCATTAAGCGTCTTTATCGCGTTCTATTTTTGATAACCACTCTATATCAATAACCAGATATTTGGTTAATGATAGCACACGTCTTTATTTCAAGGAGCGGATATTCTTTGACCTTTAATTAATCTGAACTGATTGCCTTGACTTTACAATTTTCAAAAACTCTTTTTTTAAATATTTCGGCTTAAGATTCGGATTTCATTATCCAAGTCATCGGATTGTTTGAATGAAAATGAATGAAAAGAACACAAAAAACAGGTAGACTCATTCATATAACCAATCCTAAAATATTAGTTTGTTCACAAAAAAGAGACAAATCTTAGAAATCCTAAAATATTAGTTTGTTCACCAAAAATATTAGTTTGATTTTTAGGATTTGTCTCTTTTGAAAATATTAGTTTGTGATAATGAGGAGTTACCAAGTAATCAAACTCATAATGTTGTGTATAAGGAGGTTTTTAATAATATATGATTGTTACCGAACTTTTTATGATTCAATAATGTTCCTATGTATTTTAATGATTTCAATTTCGATCCTAATGCACGTGAGGTTATATTATTCTTCCAAATTTTACATCCCTTACATCGCACGGGTTACGTACTAGTTGGAATAAATATAAATTTATATATCTAGCAGTTGCAACGTTCTTATACTTTTATCTATAGCACAAGATCGAGCCTAATTGAAATAACACCGAAAAATTTGTTCCAATTGTGGATTTTTTTAACTATTGGATCAAACACCGACGTGTAGGTATGTGTGATCTAAACGTGAAAGGCTCGGTTACTGTAGAATCGAACTTCTCAAGCCAATATTGAGATAATGGAGTTGAGTTAGATTTTAGTTGATTTTTTTTTTTTTAGAAAAATTTGTATCCAAGCATACATATAGCTTCCATGAACTATATTATCAACTGTAGTTTATGTTGTACCATAATCAGCTAGGCTTGCTATTTTTCCCTAATGTTCAGGATTTTCGTGCACTATGCACATGAGATACGGTTCTAGCCATTGATTAACACTTTTATATTGGCCATCTGACTGAAGATTGTTGGAAATTTGGCCCAGTCCAATTACCTATCTCGGGCCCAAGGAAGTCTCGGTCCATTCCCGTCTGGGCTTGGATTAAGGGATTAAATCCCAACCTTACATTTCACACTACATAAACCTATCCTCACTTGTCCTAATTAAAACCTAACTCTCACTTCTCTCTCACTCTCGCTGCTGCGCCCTTTCTCGAGTGAAAAACCGATCTACCTCTCAATCTCTTTCGCTGTTCTTTGTGACCACCTTTGTGAGAGCCACCGTGAGTGTCGCCGTTGTGCTGTCGGAGTGCCGCCATTGTGCCGTCGCCGTCGCCGTCGCCTAGCTTCCCGTCGTCGGATAAAGCCCTTGCGTGGTGCTTTCCGGCGAGTCTCTGTGGAAAGGGGAGGCTTTGCGACAGAGGACCGGGTGCGTGGCTCGTGTGTGTGAGATGCAGCCCGGGGAACGGCCACACAACAAGGATGATAGGCATAGGTCATTTCTAATTTAACCCCTAAAAGTTTAAAAAATTCATTCCAAAACAAACTGGTAAAAATCTTATGTCTATCCGTGACCATATTGACAGGCTGGCTATATAGCTTGTAGATAGAATTCAAAACAAGTTTGCCACTTCTTCGGCTGTGCATTGGTGAGCCAAAGGCAAAAAATGTGCATATTTTGTAAGCTTATCTATCACCCGGCCATTACAACATCTTTGCCCTCTAATTTGGGTAAACCTTCAATGAAATTATTGTGATGTGTGACCATGCTTGCTTAGGAATTGGTAGTGGCTGTAGTAAACCAAGATAGGCACCACTGTCTGATTTGCTTCTCATGCACACTGCACACTGATTTACCCAAGTTGTAACTTCTTTTTTCATCAATGACCAAAGGAAACTCTTCTTCAACCTCATATAAGTAGCCTGAATCCTTGAATGACCCCCCATATGATGATCCATGCATAGCCTCTAGAATCTCTTGTCTCAGTTTCCCCCCTTTGCCCACTACCACTATTCCTTGGTACCTCAAAAGTCTTTCATGCAAAGAAAACTCAGGGTGGGTGTTAGGCTGCACACTGTTTGCCTTAATAATTTTTTGGCAAAATGGATCATTGTCATAAGTACTGATGACCCTCTGCACCCATAAAGGAGTGATAGTGTTAAGGTTTTGGCATTCATCTTCTTTCTCTGTTCTTCTTGATAGTGCATCTGCAACATTGTTCTCACTCTCCTTCTAATATTGGATTTCATAATTCAAACCTAGCAATTTAGTAAGCCATTTCTATTGCATAGGATTCATGGACTTTTGGTCCAGCAAATACCTTAAGGCCCGCTGATCTATTTTAATAATGAAAGCTCTCCACCTCTGAACTGCCGAGTTGGCGCGTGCGTTAGACTGATTTGGGGTTTAGGGTCACATGCCCATTTGCTTATGTATTTAAGTATGGATGATGAAAGCAAAGGAATGATATATGTCATTATCTCAACAACTTTCTCTCTCCTGCTCTTTCTCTCTCTTCACGATTTTCATCTCCTTCCTCATTTCTTCTACTCAATTGCAGAACATTATTGTCTAAATAATACAGAAAAATCATAAAAATATTACAACCCACTACAATTTCCCTTTTCTTTCTCTATTTTCTTAAAAAATAATGTTGTTTTAGTTCACAGATATGATCTTTAATTGTGCAGTGATGATGGGCTTTGAGATTTGGAGGTGTTCATTATTGCTTCTCCTGTTTATGTTGTTAATCTATTTCCTGTTTCAGTAATTTCGGTATAAAACCGAAACCGAACCGAGTTTTTGGTTACCGAAAATTCGGTAACCGACTACAAGTCGGTTCGGTTTCGGTTTACATTTTAGTGTTACCGAAACTTTCGGTTAGGTATCGGTAATCCCTTATCGGTTCGGTTACCGAACCAAACCCTCCCCTAGTTAGAACTGTGTGCTCAATTTATTTCAATGGAATGTGGATTTTTTAAGTGTTGAAATTTGGTCCACCCCAATTACCTATCTCACCCGTGGACGTCTCAGCCCACCTGGCGGTTTAATTAGAGCCGTTGGATGAAGGGATTAAATCTCAACCCTCCACTACACCTCTATTTACCCTATCTCTATCTCTCAGCCTACCACAACACAGAACTCACTTCTCTGTCTCTCACATGCTGCGCCCCATTTCTCTCCCTCTCTGTGAGACAGAACCCCAATTGATTTCTTGTCCTCTCCTTTTGTTCTTCGTGACCTTTGGAGTGTGTGAGAGGTGAGTGTTACCGTGAGAGCCGTCGTGTGAGCCACCGGAGTGCCGCCGTTGTCGCCTCATTCTCTCGTCGGTCACAGGACCTTCGTGGTGCCTCGGGTGATTCCGTGCGGAGGAGGGTGACTCCGTGTGCGGAGGAGAGTGCCTGGGGGTGCGGGCTGAGGAACCGGGCCCGTGGGTAAGGTGCAGCCGGGGGTGCGGGCTGAGGAACCGGGGTCGCCGTTGCCGAGCCGAAACTGAGCCGAGGGTGCTGGGCCGAGGGCTATCTGAGCCGGGAGACGTCGTGTCTTCCATTCTCCGGCAGCGAACGATTTCATTCCTTCTCTTTTATTCCCGTTTCGTTTATTTCCTTTTTCGAGCATTTTACTTTGTGTTTTATCCGTTTTCATTATTATTGTTACTAAGACATAATCATGTGTTTGGTTTCAGTTGAAACGGGCCCGGAAGAGTGTACGTGGATCAGCCCGGTACTGAAAGAGGACTGTCCGGGTGGCCTGTAGACGAGCAGCGCCTCTGTCGGGCTTGAAAGGGCTGCGAGCGGGTCGGTCGAGCTCAAACAAAGCTTCTGCTATCAATGACAACATTAAGGCATCAATTTCTAAGTATATTTCTTTTTGTGATACAAAGATGTGTGGATTTCGTCTTATTTTCGTTGTTTGCATCCATTTGCAGTGATAACATATAACCCTTTTCACTGAAACATGAGTCTTGTCATGGAGAGTTATTGAGTAAACGACAGAGAACTGCACATATATTTGCAACCTCATTTGTCACCTCATGTGTCGCATCATCCTCCCTTTGTTGAAGGAGTGTATCTGAAGGTAAATCTTATCTCGAGTCTTGACAGTGTTGATTTGAATTGTCGGTGATCAAATCATATTTTTGCTTTGTATAATTATATATGTATATGCGTAATTAATGATAGATATTGTGAATTGTGTATGTTCATTATTAGTTGTCTTATAGATGGAGGATTTTTTTATTATTATTATTCTTGGTGAAGCGGCTCAATTGATTTGCGGTAAGCAGCATTACTAACTATTTTAGTTGTGTAGGTATGTTTTAATTTTAGTACCTATTTTAACTAGTTTATATATTTTTTGATGCACATATTGATTAATTATAGAGTTTATAGCGTACTGAATTTTTATTTGATTTGTCGACTAGTTTGGGACCGATTGTTCTTGCGTGTTCGTAATAATTCAACTAGTATTAAAAGTTAAAATCATTTTTATTAATTTGAATGTATTTTTTTAAAAAAAAATACACATGTCGGCCCAATATTTTTTTTTTAAAAAAAAGCCCACCTGGCCAATGGTGTACCTTCTCAAATTCTCCTCCTTTTCTGCTCAATTTTCACGCAGCCTCCATATTTGCTTTGAACCGGTGGCCCAACATCTGCATATCACACTCTCAAATTTTTACCCTAATTCACTCTTTTTCTTCCAATTTTGTATTTCTCGTCTCAATATATTTTTTCCACCGTGAAGTGGTGCGGTGCGGCGACTGGCGGCTTCGGATGGAACCCGCGACTGTTGTTCCTGTTCGTGATCGATGGGGAGCCCCTGCAGCAAAAACAATTTTAGGTACACATTTATTTTTTTTCTGCTTGTTCTCCACATTAGCCGCCATTGAAACTTCAAAACTCAAGATTTCATGTTCATTCCGTTCGCATCCTGATTTTGCCCAGTTATTGGACCTGATATTAAATTTTTGTATGTGAAATTAAAATTGCGATTTATTTATTTATACTTTTTTGGGGTTGATTTTGTGTTAAATTCAAAGGATTTAGTTGCGATACGTTTGTGTTGTAATGATGTGTGTTACCTTGTTTTTGTAAAATTATAATAAGCTGAGGTTAGTGGTATTCATATGCAAAGGCACTACTAGACACTTCATTTTTTAATCACAAAAAATGAATACCTTGTTTGTACATGGCTTGTTGGATGGAGATGTGATTTTTTCAGTTGACCAAATAGGCTTGTTCGCCATATTGCCGCTGCCTTGAGTCATATTCAAGGCTCGTTTGTCAGTTTGAGTTCCAGTTTTTAAACACGAATTTTTATAAATCAGGTTTGCAGTCTTCTCAATAATTTGTGTGTTTTGATTTTTTGTAATATAATTCTTTATAGTGGGTAGTTACGTAATTTTCCCAGCTCGCTCTTGTTTGGAGGATAACAGAAGAAATACAATTTTAGATCTGAAACGGTAGGATTTTCAGAATCTAGCAGTCCATTAGCCAAAAGCCAAAAACAACTTGGGTTAGGGATGCCCTTTGACTTGAAATGACTTATCACACCGGATTGGTATACTGTAAAAATTGTTGGTTCAAGTATACAGTTAGTTTGTTGTGTTGCCTATAATAAATCTCTTATATCTATTGAGTATCAGTGCAAATAATGGAACATTGAAATTAGGGGGAGTAATAATAAAACTGACTCGAGAAACTACAACCTTTCTTTGGTCGAAGTTTTTGAAACTAGTGTGTTGTGTTGCTTATAATAAATTAGTGTTTTGTGTTGCTTATAATAAATCTGTTATATCTATTATTGGGTATCGGTGCAAATAATGGAACATTGAAATTTTATTTGTGTAGGTACTAGTCAGTCATGATCTAGAAATTCCACTCAGGGGCCCAATAACAAACTTGTAGTTTCAGTCGAAATGCCCATTTCATATAAAAATGTATTTATTATATACTAGTACAACACCCGTCAGGTTTTTAAAAAACTTAGAATCCGTATCACCCTAAATTTTGAAAAAAAAAAAGAGATTTAATGTATTTATAATTTAAGTTCAACAATTATAATTTATGGAAAAATAAAGTTTTTGGTTGAAAATATGTGATTACAATAATTATTCAAAAAAATAAAACCATTATATGTCTTAATTTGAAGATAGTGATTTGTAGAAATTCTGTTGATAGAAAAGCCACAAACGCTGTATATAAAGAATTGTTTAACAATATTTAGTTATTATATTTTGTTTTTTACTATTGTTTATATCTTTTTATTATTTTTTGTTCTATTATATTGCTTTCCGTACAAATGCACGGGTTAAAAACTAGTTTATTCTAGGTCTCCACTGATTTGTAGTTTCACAAGTACTTCTGTAATTCCCCATTTGTTTTTTGATCAGCCGTTTTCTAGCTAAAATAAAAATATGGAATTTCCCTTTAAATTTCCCTTTTGGAGAAATAAATACAGAAACAATAGAACACTAAATGATTAAAATAAATCTTTAGTAGTTCTAGTACCTAGTATTATTTGCAGAAAGATTGGTTAATTACTGCTTCATTGTGCATATTGCATTCCTTTCACAAGGGTAGCATGATTATTTGGGCCCACAAGCCTTACTAACAGCCCAAAAACATAAATCCAACATATGCAAAATAATCCCAATGCCAACTCTTTTCATCAGACTTAGACTAATTCCCATATTCTTGAGTCTTTCTTCTCATTTCAATTCTTCAAAATTCAATTTTTCTTAATATTTAATAATCTCTGAAGAATGGTCCGAGACGATACTTGTTTGGAAACAAACGAATAAAATTTTTTAGTGATTTACCACATAGTAAAGATGGGAAATAATACTTTGAACCACACTCTTGATTTCCTTAGCATCACCAGTGTATGCGCAGATAGTAGCCCGCACGATTCTCAACCTTGACAAAGTAGTCATTACAAAGCATAAGCGGGTATCAATTAGTTAAATATCGCGTGGCAAAGAAAAAGGAAATTACACCAGGTCCTAAAACTTTCGAAAAATGTAAATATAGTCATTGCATGCACATTCTACACAAGCACAGAGCAAAAAGAATTGAAGGGAAAAAAAAAGATAAAAACTACTCATTGGCAACAATCGTTGTGACATTAAGCAAGGTATACTCACTAAGGAGCTATGTTACAGAGGGACATTTCTGCACCTGGCATTGGTTGTGGATATTATTGAACTTGTTAGTAGTCACCGCCCATCTTAAAAGAAACGTTGCAGCTGTGTACCTATAAGATGTGAACATATTATTTCAGCTGAAAACCATAGTAGTCTCATTTCTCCATAAACAGGTGACATTGATATGTGCTGGTCAGCAGGGTTAGCTGAGACGAATGGTCCCCTGTTTATGGAGAAACGAGACTACTATGATTTTCAGCTGAAATAATATGTTCACATCTTATAGGTACACAGATGCTGCAACGTTTCTTTTAAGATGGGCGGTAGCTGCTGACAAGGTCAATAGTACCCACAGTCAGTGCAAAAATGTCCCTCTGTAACATAGCTCCTTAGTTAGTTAGTAGACATTGCTTAATGTCACAAGGATTGTTGTCAGTGAGTGATTTTTATCTTTTTTTTTTCTTCAATTCTCTTTGTTCTGTGCTTGTTTAGAATGTGCATGCAGCGGCTAAATTTACATTTTTTGAAGTTTTAGGACCTCGTGTAATTTATTTTGTTGCCACGCGACAGTTAACTAAATGATACCCGCTTATGCTTTGTAATGGTTACTTTGTCAGGGTTGAGGCTTTCTTCAACAGCGATCAAAATCGTGCTGCGATAGTCGCTACTATCTGCATACACTGGTGGTGATACTGATGAAATCAAGCGTGTGGCTCAAAGTATTATTTACAATCTTTACCATGTGATAAATCACTAAAAATTTTTATTCGTTTGTTTCGAAATAAGTGTCGTCTCAGACCATTTTTCAGAGATTATTAAATATTAAGAAAAATTGGATTTTGCAGGATTAAGATGAGAAGAAAGACTCAAGAATATGGGAATTAGTCTAGGTATGATGAAAGGAGTTAGCATTAAGGTTATTTTGCATATGTTGGATTTATGTTTTTTGGCTGTTAGTAAGGCTTGTGGCCCCAAATAGTCATGCTACCCTTGTGAAAGGGATGCAATATGCAGTAATTAACCAATCTTTATGCAAATAATATTAGGTACCAGAACTACTAAAGATTTATTTTAATCATTTAGTGTTCTATTGTTTCTTTATTTATTTCTCCAAAAGGGAAATTTCAATTTTTATTTTAGCTAGAAAACGACTGAGCAAAAAAAAATAGTGAATTACAGAAAGTACTTGTGAAACTACAAATTAGTGGAAAACTTGAATAGACAACTAGTTTTTAACCCGTGCATTTGTACGGAAAATAATATAACAGAATAAAAAGATATAAACAATAGTAAAAATCATAATATAATCATTGAAAAAATGTTCTAAGGTAGAATAACTAAATATTGATAAACAATACATTATATACAACGTTTGTGGTTTTTCTATCAACAGAATTTTAATCACTACAAATCACTATATTCAAATTAAGACATATAGTGGTTTTATTTGTTTAAATAATTATTGTATTTTGTACTATAGATCATATAGGAAATTTAAAAAAAAAATACTAAAAAAACACCAGCAAAATATTACAAAATAAATAATTGTATTTGGTTGATAAATAATGATATGTGCCAAATATTTAAGAAATTTGAACAAAATGACAATTTTTGGGCCATAAAGAAATATATTGATAGAATGATAAAAAAAGCCCAAATTAGAAGTCCACTTAATTTTTTAGGGTAGCCAAAATCAAATATAAAACTGGTCAATGATAACATGACTATATGACTATAAATAGAGATAAAAAAACAATAATGGAATAAAAAATAATAATATATAGTTTCTGCACAACAATAATGACTTCCACATTAATATATATAAATGAGAATAAAAAACATAAATATGGGATTAACTAAAAGAAATATTTTTAATTTAGCCATCAACTAATTAGGTTAACTAAAAAAACCTTCTTAAATGTGGGATTAGTGAATAATTAATCAAAAAAAATGTAAAAAGTGAAAATGTTTTTATTAAATGAGATTAGCTAGTAATATATATATATATATATATATATATATAGCATTGGCAATGCGATCCACATACTTGTTCAATTTTCCAATCAATATCCCTTCAAAACGTTTGAGAAAATATTAAATGCACCACAATAAATTGATGATATATTCTTCCCCTAATTCATTGAGCAATGATTTCCTCGCTACTATAATATACAAAAGAATGCAAAACTCACTTTTCAATCTAACAAAAAAAAAAAGCTGCAAGCTAACGCTCGTTAAACAGATAACTAATCATATTTTTACATTTTTACAACGAAAAAGAATCAAGTGTAGATTCAAGACTTGGAAGAAGTCTGGAAAAATGGCAGTGTAAAAATACAATTTTTCCATGAAGCCAACTTTCTATATACAACAAATAAATCATACCATATTCTCTGATTAGTTGTATAGTATGGTTTACTACTTATTTATATAAAAAGTTGGCTCCATAAAAGAATCTGCTAAACCATTAATTGATTAATTCCTACATGCGAGTCATGGATCACAGTAAAGATGCAATACTTGTGCCTTTTCATTTGTTCTTTTTTGTTCAAGTTACGTATCTGGTTTATATGCTATTTCCTCTATTATGAGTCATTGCTGAAACATGTAGTTGACAAATAGTGATTAAATTTTTATCCCGTTACTCTTTTTTTAGAATCTGGCATGCATATCCATTTTTCTAGCCTGCTTAACTGTAAATTTCAAGATTGTTATCTTCATGAAGTTGGAGCTTTATCTCCCAAGTTGGAGCTTTATCTCCCATCCAATTGTTAGTTGATCAATATTTTGCTCGAGAGGTGCAGAGTCCAATCTTTGGCCTTTTACTAAGTTAATCTTATACCCCCTTGCATGCCTTTTTGGTTCTTTAATTGTGATCATATTTAATTATGAAGATTTTTCAGTCCTCTTTAGATATTCGGCCGAGATCTACCTGGAAAGGTCATCAAAAAACTCTCTTTACTACACTGGACACTGTCAGCCCTATTGTGGTACATATTTTACTCTAAGGACTCAATGGTTTTTAATTTTAGAGAAAAAAATCTTGAAACCTATAAAACTCTTCTGATCACTGCCTTTTTTTTTTCTGCTTTACCCTTCTTCTATCAGAGGTAAAATTCCGGCTGCAATCAGTACACAACCATCAAATCGGCTAATGGAAAAGCATGTTACCAACAATAACAAGGAGGTCTCCTCATGAGGAGATGATTTCTTGATGGTGAGAGAATTGGGTTCCAACTCATTTTGTTTCTTTTTTCTTCATGGATTTTGAGAAATATTTTTTCAAAATGTTTTGTCTATATTTATCCGCATACATCAAAATCTGGTTTTTGTGTGTGTGTATGTGTGTGTGCTTGTGCTATATAACTAACATAGGAACTTTTTGGTACTATCAATAGATTTTCGTGAGCACCTATTTAGGAACTGTTTTTTGGATTAGTTCCCGTTTCCACTGTGCTGGTGCTTCGTGTGCGTTCTTATTACTATATTATTACTATTAAGACTTATTACCATTATATTGTGGATTAAATACTCTTAAATACTCTACTTCAACTTTTGTGGATTATTTTCTTTGATATCTATGTGTGACATGTTCCTTACAAATTTCATGTATGTTTGGATATTACTAGCAGTGATGCCCATGAAAAAATAGATACAAAAGAATAATTACCGCTGGAAAAATACAGGTTAAAACTGTGAGATCGGCTATTCTATATTATTTGAGGTATGGAATTCCTTTAATCTCACTTTTTTTGAAGATTATGACTCATGGTATATGATGATGTATAATATAAAGTGAGATGTTCTTTATATTACTTTGTTATGTCAGTGCCCAATCATAGTATCATATGAAGAACTTAAAAATTGGATTATTCTAGCTAATACAATTCGTGCAAATTGATATGTGGAGTGAAAACATAAGTGTTTTTTGAGTTGCAACCATAGAGTGATAGAAATATTCAGATATTTGAGTTATATAAAATGTTTTTCCTACGTTCTTTTTTCATACAACTGAAAAATAAGTACCAATTCATTGGACGAGACCATCGTGGACAAACTATCGTGATACGTAGACCCTGCACCAATTGGTGGAGGTTTGTATGTTAGTATGTGCATGCTGTATAATATCCCTCTTATGAATATTATTTGCTTTGACTGGAATTTTGATTTATTGGTTATTGCTAAAGAAAAAATAAATAATTAAAATTATTAAAATAAATTGCAATGCATACAGCGCCAAAGCAGAACCCAACTTAACCTTACCTCTCTTCCACATTTCTTTTTTCTTTTTTGAATCCTCTCTTTCCCATTTCACTTCGGCCGTTTCAATTTTCAGATCTGGCCATGAGAGTCCTAGGTTTCCTCTCCAAAAACCATGCTACAAAATCAGTTTGGTTCACATTAAGGAGTAGTTTCACGCACAATCGGGTCAGAGCCCTATCAACGGACATCACAAGCACAAAATTCAAATTGCTCTCATCTCAAGGCCGAAATCCCAAATCCCACTGAGTGCCCACCTCCCACTAAGATTCCAAATCCCCTTGAGTGTTCCAGAGAAGAGATGAAGGTAGATTTCTTTCTAAAAAAATCGTTTGTTTAACCTTGTAGAGCTGTGTTCTGCGTGGTGAAAAACTTGTTGAGCTGTGTTTTGTGGTAAAAATTTGTTTCTGAAAAATACTTGCATAGATTCAAATATATGTGAAATATATTGCATACACCACAAAACACAGCTCAACAAGTTTTTCACCAACACAGCTCTACAAGGTTAAACAAACGATTTTTTTAGAAAGAAATCTACCTTCATCTCTTCTCTGGAACACTCAAGGGGATTTGGAATCTTAGTGGGAGGTGGGCACTCAGTGGGATTTGGGATTTCGGCCTTGAGATGAGAGCAATTCAGATTTTGTGCTTTGTGATGTCCGTTGATAGGGCTCTGATCCGATTGTGCGTGAAACACTCCTCAATGTGAACCAAATCGATTTTGTAGCATGTTTTTTGGAGAGTAAACCTAGGAAGCCCATGTTGAAAATTCAAAAGGCCGAAGTGAAATGTGGAAGAGAGGATTCGAAAAAAGGAAACAAGAAATGTGGAAGAGAGGTAGGGTTAAGTTGGGCTCTGCTTTGATGCTGTAAGCATTGTAATTTATTTTAATAATTATTTATTTTTCTTTAGTAATTACCAATAAATCAAAATTACAGTCAAAGCAAATAAAATAATATTCATAGGAGGGATATTATCCAGTGCATTGCATGCACATACAAACCTCCACAACTGGTGGCAGGGTCTAGGTATCACGGTTTTCGGCATGGCCTACATGTTTGTCCACGAGTCTCGTCCACAGGAGATTCCAAGTGGGCCCCATCGCGAATGTGCCATACAAAACGCCTCCCTGTAGCTCTGTAAGTAGTAGGTAGGTAGCTCTCTGGCCTTCCCGGTATGTAATCGTTAGAAATTTTATTGCATAGCTAAGAGTTTATGTTTTACAAAAAGTTTTATGGAAAAAATCTCATTTCCTCTGAAAGAGGATATAAGCTAACCCCTGACCCACTTTGGAGTATATTCATGATTCCCTCCGTTAATAATGACGGGATCCAAGTGTATCCAAAATCAAGTCGTAAACTCACTCTATCGCACACCTTGGCTAGGTAAAGTTTGATCGCCATCCAACCTTTTTTTTTCCTTTTATGCTCCCACATTCTATGTGGTAAGGTATAAACACCGGACAGTCTTTGAGCTCTCCCCAAATTTTAAATTTTTACAAAAAGTTATATATCCTTTATAGATATAAAAGAGATCTGGCCTGCAGAGAATTTATGTTGTACAAAAAAATATATATCTAGATTATACATGTAGAAATTTTATTGTATATGCAATATATTTTTGCATTTACATTTATTCTCCGAATTTATGTTGTACAAAAAAATATATATCTAGATTATACATGTAGAAATTTTATTGTATATACAATATATTTTTGCATTTAAATTTATTGGTGAATGATGTTGCTATTTAAAATAAATTTATTGTTAAAAGGATGTAGTTGCAATTGTATTTGTAATTTTGTGTTAAACTTTGTTTTTTGTAGATAGTATATATTGAGCACATTTCAACAAGAAATTAGATTGAATAATGTAGATCAGTGTTTTCCATAATGCTAATTCCATTTTTAATATTTGTGTGTGTGTGTGTTTGCTTGTGCTATATAACTAACATAGGAACTGTTTTTGGTACTATCAATAGATTTTCGTGAGCACCTATTTAGGAACTGTTTTTTGGATTAGTTCCCGTTTCCACCCTGCTGGTGCTTCGTGTGCGTTCTTATTACTATTAAGACTTATTACCATTATATTGTGGATTAAATACTCTTAAATACTCTACTTCAACTTTTGTGGATTATTTGCTTTGATATCTATGTGTGACATGTTCCTTACAAATTTTATGTATGTTTGGATATTACTAGCAGTGATGCCCATGAAAAAATAGATACAAAAGAATAATTACTGCTGGAAAAATAAAAGTTAAAACTGTGAGATCGGCTTTCTATATTATTTGAGGTATGGAATTCCTTTAATCTTTCGCTTTTTTTGAAGATTATGACTCATGATATATGATGATGTATAATATAAAGTGAGATGTTCTTTATATTACTTTGTTATGTCAATGCCCAATCATAGTATTATATGAAGAACTTAAAAATTGGATTATTCTAGCTAATACAATTCGTGCAAATTGATATGTGGAGTGAAAACATAAGGGTTTTTTGAGTTACAACCATAGAGTGATAGAAATAATTCAGATATTTGAGTTAATATAAAATGTTTTTCCTACGTTCTTTTTTCATACAACCGAAAAACAAGTACCAATTCATAGGACTAAATGAAAAACAAAATGTCGCCGGCTTACGAAGGTGATTAATCTAACTGTTATGTGGTCTACATTGATACTTTTGTTTTTGGTATGGAATAGTATGTTTGGTTTTTTCAAGGTTCAAAAGGTGTATATCTTGAAGTTTGTGTGCAGCCTCAAGGAGGTGGCCTGTGGGGCAACAATTTAGAAGTGACTTTATTTTCTTCTTTTCTTTAATTACTCATGATGTTTAGAATTGCAAGTGTGTTGGATAATTTTCATCTTTAGCCTTATTTTGTTGTTTGTTCAAAGGCCTTTTGTTTCTTTTGCCTTTGTATTGTAAATTATGAGTTGTATATTAGGCTGTTGTTTTTTGTGTAGCTTTTGTTCTATTTATCCCATGGTTCATGTAAGCCCAGAGTGGATTTGCTTCAAACTGTGTATTCTTCCTTCTGTTATGGAATTTATTGATCGTTTTAGAAAAAATAAAATAAAATAAAATAACACTGGGAATTTTGTTTTAGTTGTGAATTTTTTACCATTGGATCAATACACTCATATGTGTATCAATGTATGTATGTGTGATCTAAACATAAAAGGCCTGGTTAGAGTAGTAGCATCAAACTTCCCGAGCCACCAGTTATTTATGATTACAAAATATTATCGACTGTAGAAAAAAAAAAAGTAGAAAAATAAATTAAAAAAAAATTATCCAACCACACAGGAAATGTCAACTCGTAATTTGGTACAATACAAATACATCAGTTCTTAACATTGAAACNAAACAAGTGTGTCCGCAAATATTCACACAGAAGTAGAATGTGTATTATATCACTTTTAGTAGGAGATATCATTACAAGCATATAGATTTTAGTAAGAGATTATGTAAGATCATCTTCATCAAATGGATCCTCTTGTGCTTCTGCTGCACCCCTCTTAAATGCAGTTACATCCCCAGTCGGCAATTTCCTCGCGAGCTTTATGATCTGCGTTAAATTTTCGTTGAGTGATTTGTCGGTTCTATTCAGTTTCGATGACGCCACGTAGATGCAGAAAAAGTACGAGGTATAATAAAACAATACTACCTAAGTTTACATTTAAATGTCGTTCTTAAAAAAAAATGAGAATTCACAATTCATGTTTTAGCCTTAACCTTAACATTACTCACTATCAACTATATATTACTATCCTGATAATAAGCTCTTTCTTTCTCTATCTCAATTATTTTTTTTTTTTAATATAAGTTAAGGTTTCTTATAATATTATATGATTTGAAGAATAGTCTAAGACGACACTTATTTGGAAACAAAGGGAGCATGTATTTTTGTCATCTAACGTTCTTGGGTCGAATTGAAGCTAAAACGAATAAAAAGTTTTAGTGATTTACCACATGGTCAAGATTGGAAATAATACTCGATTGAGCCGCACGCTTGATTTCCTCAGCATCACCATCAGTGTAGGCAGAGAGTAGCTTAGTCGCAGCACGATTTTGTTCGCTGTTGAAGAAACCTTCAACCCTGACAAAGTAGCCATTACAAAGAAAAAAGTAAACATAGTCACTGCATGCATATTCTAAACAAGCACAGAGCAGGGGAAAAGAAAAAAGATAAAAGATAAAACAACTCACTGGCAACAATCGTTGTGACATTTCTCTGCTTGCTGGAAGTCATGTGCATAGAGATATACAATAATTGCACTGAGATAAGCCTTTATCCAAACAAGATTAGATCAGTAATTTTATCATAAAATATGAAATTCAGAATGGGTGGGTGTCTAGCATCGAAGGAACTCGACTAATATCCAAATATCTCGAGACATCAAGGCAACACGGAGCCATTTAATGAGCAATTTGATGCATACTGTGGGTTAATTTTGAGATTCTGACAAATGATAAAACATTCAAAACTATCAAATGAGAAATGCGCATTATTCTTGCCTCTAATGATCTAATCCCATTTAATACTTCCAAACTCAGTGTTTTACAGAAAGATGATAAAGTTACAATCTCAGTCTAGAGTATGTACCATATCCATAACCCTAAAGGGAAGAATGCAGGCTAAAAAATGACGAAAATTGGGGAAGGAGGTTCTCGTAACTATTCTAATTTTTTCCCGTGTATTACCAAAACACATGGATTTTTACAGTAAAAAAAAGCAAGGTATACTAAATTACTAACTAAGGAGCTATGTTACAGAGGGATATTTCTGCACCTTGCACTGGCTGTGCGTAGCATTGCACTTGTCAGCAGCCACCGCCCATTTTAAAAGAAAAGTTGCAGCATCTGTGTACCTATAAGATGTGAACATATTATTTCAGCTGAAAATAATAGCAGTCTCATTTCTCCATAAACAGGTGACTAAACTTGACATGGATAACAAGTATAACATTGATATGTGCTGGTCAGCAGGGTCACTAGGTCAGCTGAGGACCTGAGGTTCTACTTCTACTAGATATTAATTGCCAACATAGCCATAAGATTGTACTTCAGATGTATAAGATTGTATCTCACAAGTATCGGTCTTCATGGAAGGTCAGTAGCAAATGACGATTAAGACACATTAGAAAATGTAAGTGACAAGTTATATGTTACTCAAAAAAATACAGATGCATAACCTAGTTGAATAAACACAAGAATTTCACTAGTACCTACAAATGGAAGTCATTTCAATAAAATTTCAATGTTCCATTACTTGCACTGATACCCAATAAAAATAAGTGATTTTCCAAGAGCCTGGGCGTCAATTTTACTCTGATATTCATATAATATTATACGCAACACGACGCACTGCATACTTGAACCAACAATTTTTAAAGTATACAGTTTCATAAAATTCAACCAAAGAAAGGGTCGTAGTTTCTCAAGTCGGTTTTATTATTTCTCCCCTTAATTAGGATTCAGAAGAGGAGCATAAACTTACTTCTCAAGCTTTACATAAACGCTCACAACAGCACGATACAGATCAAAGGTCATCTGTTCCTTCCCATCCTCTTCAAGAATATCACAAGCAGCAATGTAAAGCTGGATAGCTTCATCAGGGCACTTATCTTCTAAAACACTTTCAAGAGATAAAAATCAACACTTCTATCAGACCACCAAAAGCATAGAGCTACTAGTAAAAATGAAGATAACACGACAAAAAGGTTTAACACATTATTTACTTGTTCTTTTGAAAGAACATATTCACCCATATCTTTACATTCTACAAATCACACGCATATCAGCAAATCTTTCACCACCCATAAACAATAAACACGGTCACAGACTAATTACGAATCATCTCAGCAATATGCAAGTACATAATCATTACCGAGCACCCTTTGCAAGAGCATCCGATGCAGGCTGGGACCTTCCGGCCTCAACGTACAACTCGGATGCACGTCTATAGAAATCGGCTACTTCATTCCATTTGCATACTTCCTTTGCCATAACTCCTGCAGACTCCATGTGCTTTGCAGCATCCCAAGGCCTGATTCACCCCGACCAAGTTTACATCAATTATTAGTTTTTAAGCAGGCAAATGTCCTTATATACCATACTGTAGTAAACCAAACTGTAGTAAAATACATACGAAGATTGCATCTCTTGTCCTTTGGAAGCTTTCTCGAATGCTTCCTTTGCTTTATCATACTTTCTCGCAAGCCTATATGCATTTGCTTTAGGCAAAAACAGATTTCATCAATTTCCTAGGAGAACACTTTCAAATGAATTTCTTATTCATTCCGCCATTGAAGAGGGAGAAAGAAAGTATATAACCATACCCGCCTGCTCGTACAGAACAGTGGCGTTCCTCCAATCAGCATTCCATCTCGTCAAGCTGAGCTTCGTCCTGCGATATCAAATCATTATACAGACATATTTTCACGTATTATTTCCGATGATCCTGAGATTTTGCATAAATATATGAAATATCTGGTATGAATGAACAGAAGAGAAAGTGAAAGGCACATCTCACATTTTATCAGCTTTAGCGATCAATTTCTCCGGATCGGAAGATGCCATCGTCGATCCAGATTGTGGAATCACCGGTCGGATTTTCTGACTGCTGCTGTATTTTATTTTCCCTTTCAGAATTTAGGTTGTGTACCACGAAGACGTTTCCGGTTTTCTCCAATTCCAACCAAAGTCGCGTTCTATATAGAACAGTGTTTTCTCCTTCCTTGTCCTTTTCTGTATTTGTACATTGATTTCAATTTCCAATAAAGAAAATTGCACATCATGATTAATATATTTTTTTAAATATACTTATTTTTTTATAAAGTATATATAAAATAAGATAAATAATCTACTTATATGTAAATTATTCAATTTTATATCATAGTATTATTACATTATAATAACTAATTGCTACACATGAGAGCTAATTTTTATTCACAGAAAAATGGTATTTAGGTCAAGTGGATTAGCCGCGTTAGATTAATTCTCGAATCGATCATCACTAGCATAATCCAAAAGCATGATCAAGCCTCGATTGTGGTATGACTTGTGTGTTGACTTGGTTAACCCTAATTTCAGATCAGTACTGTCGTTGTATAACATACAAAAAATTGCAATCATCCATTATTTTTATATATTTTTGCTATTCTGTAGACCAAGTGTAATTGTATTATAAATTTTAAATATTGCACAATAAGTTATTTTTATTAGTTCGCGTACATACAATCTCAATCTAGTTTTTCTCCCACATTGCATTGTCCGTACTAGATGTGTAAAGTAGCCAAGTCAAGTTCAAGCTCCTACTCGAGCTCGAGCCTTACAAAATGAGCTGATAAATGAGTTCATACTCGAGTTTGACTCTTTTATCAATATTAGCAAGCCGAACTCTATGAAATTACACAATTTTTATTTTTATTTTCCGAGCCTTATCAAACTAAATCGAACAAACAAACGACTAGTTTAGAAAATGAAATGGCAAATGTGTTATTACCACTACACAAATGAGTAAGTCAAGCACTAACCCCAAGTCCACCACACACAATATAAATGCCCAATACAGTTCAGTCTCCATCTTCTTCAAACCAGAAAAGACCANGAGAAAACAAAGCTCATCTCTCTTACTTTGTTCTGCTTATTTTCTTCGCATTTGTTGACCCTTCGTCATCTTCTTCATCTTCCGACACGGTAATCGGATATGGTTACAGCCTCCATTCGGTGACAGTCGACCCATCGGGACAATTGTTGACAGCTCAGCTGCAGCTGATCGGCAACTCCTCTGTTTTTGGACCGGACGTTCAGCTCCTATCCCTCACCGCCAGGTAACTGTAGCATTTGGAGACTAGCACTTTTTTTTTTTTTTTTNATTTCATTTGTTGTTACTAAAGAAGATGAAGCTCAAAATCCTATTAGATAATGGATTTTATTATCAAATGAAAATTATTGGAAAAAAAATATTTCTATTTTTATTGTGGATTGGATTTATGTATTACTAAATCATTGTTGATGGCTATGATTGGTTGACTTTAACAGCATCATTATCTCCGTTAGTTGTCATAATAATTTTGTTGAACTAAATAAATGAAAATGGATAATTTAGTGGATTTTCACCAAAATGATCAAAGTACAAAATGCTTTTTGAAAAAAGGAAAAAAGAAATGAAATAAGTAATAAATACGACTGTAACCGAGTCGAGCCGAGCTCGAGCTCGAGCCTTAACGAGGCGATCTCGAGTTTTAATAACCCGAACTATAAAAATTATATAAAAATTTTCTTTTCGAGTCTTATCGATCGGCTCGACTCATTAACCAAACGAGCTTTAAATGAACTCGAGCTCGGCTAGTTTATCAAATGAGTCGAGTCGAACTTGAGTCTTAACAAGCCGAATCAAGTCAGACTCGATTAATTTATCAGCCTAAGACTAATAAGTTGGGTTAATTTGCAGCTTCTTATATGTCAAATGGGAACGAT
>BKCP01006049.1:0-33987 GCA_008636005.1 Striga asiatica | reverse complement strand
AAAAGCTCAAAATTATTTTACAAAAAAATATGCAAGGCTAATTTACATTTTAAAGACCTACTATTTAAAATATGAAAAACACCTTCCAACATAAGTAGCAACACCTTGTTGCAAACGAGTTAGTCGAGCTTGATCACATGATACCTAAGCTTGAGCTCAAGTCCTTTGGCTCGATTTGCTAACAAAACGAACTTGAGTGCGACTCGTTTATTAATATTAATAAGTTGAATTCAATCTTTAACGAGCCGAACTCAAATCGAATTATATAAAATTACATAAAAATCTTTATTTTTAATCTGGGTCCATTAATTATATGAACTCGAGTTTGAATCATAATTGCGAGTTAGAGCCTTAACGAAATGCTCACGTAACGACTCATTTAGTTATAAGCAAAACCCTCCTTAAAATAAAAATGATTCAACCAATCACATATTTGGCAGATTGTTCAATGTTGAGCCTTTCATTCAACTTAGTCATTTTTGAATTATAATCTATATCTATATCTATATTGTTATACCACAAATACCTGAACCGCTCGACCGCTCCTCTCGAACCGCGTTGAGCCTCCTCGATCGTCGGTACCTGCAAAACACGCCGGGGCTGGTCCCGACACGGACATTCCGACGCTCAAGTCAGTGATGTATCCGGGAGAGAAAACGGCAGAGTAACAATGTAACGAGTGTATGTGTGTTGTGTAAAATGAATGAACTTGTGGCCTTTTATAGGTGAGGTCATGTACAAGCCAAAGAGTTCTTGTCGGTCCAGAAGTCTTCCTCGTGTTTATCTCTAAATTAGGTCGAAGATGTCCAGAACTTCAGAGTCCTTATCACTACAAACTTCCTTGTGACTTAGCCACGAAGCCACCGTCGGGCTCTGGTTACCTCAACCGAACCCTCTGGCCTAGCTGCCTAGGTGCCGAGGTGCCTAGCTGCCCAGGTGCCGGAGCGCCTAGTTGCCTAGTTGCCTAGCTGCTGAGATGCCCCACTAAATATAACTGTGACTAAACTCGAACCACGACCGATCCTCCAGGAACCGCTTCTCATGACTATATCATATCATATATCATATCATATATCTATACAATGGACCAATCCTTATTGCCATAATTGGCATGATATTGGGGGGAAATTTTTTTTGTCTATATTTGGCGTTTAATTAATATTTATTTATTAGCAAATCTTATGCATAAAAAACATAATTGATTTTTATACACTCAATGACTATTATTCATTAACTACAAATTGACTTATATTGAAATTTTCACCGTAAATTTATTAGATATATTTTCAATAAGATCTTATATTAATTTAATAGTAATTTATTGACACAATTCAAAAAATTATTATGTAAATTGATTTGATTAAATATATTATCATCTATGGGTGTAGGTATTAATTTAATTAATTATATTCACTATTCAGAATAATTTAAAATATTTAATAAAATAATCTGAATAACTATGTTTAAATCATAATAACTTAATAAATAATTATAATATTAATAAAAATTTCTAAAATATAGTCAATTTAACTATAAAAAGGTACATCTCCGTTGAATATATCATATGTAAGTGATAATATTATTGAAAATTTAAATAATATACTAATAAAAATAAAATTTGATGGTCGTGTGCAATTCTGAATTATAAATTTCATCTTAGAAGTATCTATGTACATAAAAAAACTATTCAACTTTTTAAAATATATATATATATATATTTTTCTTATATATTATTTTATAAATGAAAAATAAGTTAATAAAAAAGCAATGCATGATAATTTAAATTATAGCACTTGGTAATTATGGAAATATATAATATATCTAAATATCGAATCGATACTATGTACCTCATTATATAGGTTGAAAAAATAAATTAAAGAAATTGATATAAATAAAAAATGAAAACATAAAAATAAAATATTTAACCATAAAAAATTTGTATGTTGCATAAGGATTAAAGTTACTAAAAATAATATCTATTTATCAAAGTTTTTAACATTTAATGCAATTAATAATTATAGCGGAAGATAAATATTATGGGTTAAACGTTGGTCAATTATCAAGTAATGTGCAAATTATGAATTGTTAAAAAATTATAAGACTATGATAAACGACAATTTTATAAGTACATACAAGTAATTTGTATGCAAATACCATATGAACTTATATATTTATAGTATTTTATAAACTCATAAATAATAAAATTATATATTAAATAGTCAAAAACTACAAAAAAAATATATAAAAATAGAAATTAACAATAATAGTAAATAAATAAATGTCATATTATTACTGAATAAAATCTTTTAGAGAAGATAATTTCATATTGTCTTAAATAATTTTATAATATCGAATAAAAATATTTTTTGTATTGCACCCCGTGCATCGCACCGGTATCAACACTAGTTTTATATAGAAGTGATAAAGCGACAACAACTAGAAAGCATGCTAAAAGAAAAACATATAAAATAAAACACGTTAAGTTAACGGCGTGCACAGAAAAATAACGGCGTCCAATAGTCTTACTTTAAGAGCATGCTTGTTTATAAAATATTTTGCCCACAAAATATTTATATTCAAAATTTAACTCAACTTTAACTCAACTCCACTATCTTTAATATTATTTATATAATTAAATAATATAAACCAATCATTTTTACATATTACATCAACTTTAATTCACTATTCATTTATCTATTACTTTTACATCAAATCAATAATAATTATTATTTTAAATATTATTTTAATATATTATTAAAATTCTATTAACAACTAACCATACTACATTTTTTAAATTTAACTCTAGTCAATAATACTCAAGAGCCAATTGTAACTCTAGGTAATCAAAATATTTCATAACAGTTTGCAACTTCGCATTTCCAGCTTGGAAACAAACGACCGTTTGCGAATCCGAATCACTGACGCCAGCAAGCGGCGCTGGGAAATCCCCGACAACATTCTCCCCCGCCGCCGCCGCCTCCGCTCCTCCCTCCTCCACCCATCTCCGCCGCAGATCTCTCTCCCGAGCTCGGACCTGCTCTTCTCCCTCCACAACACCACGCCGTTTGGATTCACCGTCCGCCGCCGCTCCTCCGGCGAAACCGTATTCGACACCACGCCCCTCGGCCGCGATGCCGCCACCTACCTCATATTCAAGGATCAGTACCTCCAGCTCTCCTCCTCGCTGCCGCCGCGGACCTCCTACCTCTACGGCGTCGGGGAGCACACGAAGGGCACCTTCAAGCTGCAGCACAACCAGACACTCACCCTCTGGAACGCCGACATCGCCAGCGCCGCCGTGGATCTCAACCTGTATGGGTCCCACCCTTTCTACATGGATCTCCGATCTCCGGGTGGGCTGGCTCATGGAGTCCTGCTGCTCAATAGCAATGGGATGGATGTTGTGTATGCAGGGGATCGGATTACATACAAGGTGATCGGAGGAATGCTTGACCTGTATTTCTTTGCCGGGCCCACGCCGGAGCTGGTCATGGAGCAGTACACGGGCCTCATTGGCCGGCCAGCGCCTATGCCTTATTGGTCGTTTGGTAAGTAGGACAATGCTAAAATGATTAAATTGGCTTCCTGATGCTTATACTTGTAGTCCGAGAATTACCTATGTGTTCTTGATATTTGAATTGGGCGTTTTTGTTTGTTTGTCTCATATCTTGCTTTAGTTCAGACTTCAGGAGGAAAGAAATGATTTATACCTCTTAATGGAGGATTGATGTAGCCTTTTCTTTGATAAAAATGTTTCTGTATTGGAGTTTATGCATAGCGGCCTCTGAGGAATATGCTAAATCAGAGAGAAACGTGATGAAACGAAACAATATGCTGAAGATTTGAATTTTGAAGTTGGTGTTTGAAGAGAAAGTTGTCTGCAGATGCCTTGAAAATAGAAACGCAGCAATGAAGAAGCTGAATTAACATGCTTAGTTTTAATGTGGTTCTCTATCTGACTTGAGTTTTATGATGTGTTTACGCATATATCAATATTTTTGGTTCGATCAGTATAATCAGAGTGATGAATCTAGATTTGTTAATGAGTGCACCTAAAATTGATTTGTATCTTGAATTGAAGTTCTTCTACAAAACATACTATGTAGATTTTTTTCTTTTTTTTTTTTTAAATTTTCGGTTCCCTTTGTTTGTAGGCTTTCACCAGTGTCGATATGGTTACAAAGATGTACATGATCTTGAGAACGTGGTTGCTGGTTATGCGAAAGCAAGAATCCCTTTAGAAGTTATGTGGACAGATATTGATTATATGGATGCTTACAAAGACTTCACCTTAGACCCCATCAATTTCCCAGTGGATCAGATGAAGAATTTTGTCGACTCACTTCATAAGAATGGTCAGAAATATGTTATCATCATAGATCCTGGTAAGCTCGTCAAATTAAATAACTAAGTTTTATTGTTTCTGATTGGAGCTATAAACGATATTGTAACACAACGATGCACCATAAAACTGATGATTTCTAAAATAAAAATTACTAGTACAAGATTCATGTGATATGTAGTTGTTGAATTAAGAAATGTATGCATAAATTTTTTTTCAAAAAGCAAATGTAAAAGTTTTTCAGTTGAAATTTTCAAATACTTCTTAGAAAATGACGCCCATGTTTTTAATTACATTAGTTTACCACCCTGTGTAGCACATAAGGTTTTGTCAATTTATAATAATCTTTCTAACACATATCATATACTGTCCGCATTGATAGAGAAGTTTAATTTTTATCAAGCATTTAGTAGAAAACATGTATCACATCCATTTGATTGGTTAGTTTCTGCTTAGATTTGTACATTGGTTAAATTTAGCTCACAAACAACATAAATCTCACCATGGTATAATAAATCACAAGTTCCAACTCCTCATTATTTGCTATCTTATTTGGAGTAGCTTCTTAAAAACTGCAGGAATCAGTGTGAATGAAACATATCCTACCTACGTAAGGGGATTGCAAGCCCAAATCTTCATAAAACGTGATGGGGTCCCTTATCTTGGCCAAGTTTGGCCTGGATTAACTTACTTCCCCGATTTTCTAAACCCTGACAGTGAAACTTTTTGGACTAACGAGATCAAATTATTTCACGAAATCCTCCCCATCGACGGACTCTGGATCGACATGAACGAGTTATCCAATTTCATTTCATCACCGTCCAATCCATCTTCTACCATCGATAATCCTCCTTATAAGATCAACAACTCGGGTTATCTACGCCCGATCAACGAGAAAACTGTACCAGCAACAGCACTGCACTTTAGTAATGTCACGGAGTATGATAGTCACAATCTCTACGGTTTTTTGGAATCTAAGGCTACTCATGCTGCCCTAGCTAACGTGACTGGTAAAAGGCCGTTTGTGCTGAGTAGGTCCACTTTCGTGGGTTCTGGCAAGTACACAGCACACTGGACCGGAGATAATGCCGCCACCTGGAATGACCTGGCATACACGATACCGAGCATCTTGAACTTTGGACTTTTTGGTATACCGATGGTAGGGGCTGATATATGTGGTTTTTCGGGAAATACAACCGAGGAGCTCTGCAGACGGTGGATTCAGGTCTGTGAATGTAATGCGTGCTTGTTTACAAATTAATCCTCTCAAAATGAGGTTTTTCGATTAACCAGGGTTAATTTTGAAAAAGTTGGATGGTTAGTTGTTAGTGGGATTTTGAGTTTATATTAAAATAATATTTAAGATAAAATAATTAAATTTGATTTGATTTAAAAGCAGGAGAGCAATGGTGATATGAAGTGATAGTTAGTTAATATTATGTGAGTGGATGAATAGTGAATTAAAGTAGATGTTCTTTGTAAAAATGATTGATTGGAATTGTTTAATTAGATTGATAATATTGAAGATAGTGAGGGTTGTGTTAAAGTTGAGTTAAAAAAAAAGTGATTGAGTTAAAAATGATTGGTTATTTTTTATTTTTTTTTTGATCAAATTCATATCCAATCACACCCTTAGAACTTACTGGGGTATTTGCAATTATTACTCTATTCTACTGTTATAATTTTTCTTCAATGGTATTTCTGTAATAATTTCCACACTTTCAAGTTAAAAGATGCTGACTTTAAGTTTTCTTAACGGTTTGTATTTGCAGTTAGGCGCGTTCTATCCATTTGCCAGAGACCACTCTGAAAAAACCACGATCCGTCAAGAGCTCTACATTTGGAATTCAGTAGCCGAATCAGCAAGGAAAGTGTTGGGACTTCGCTACCGATTATTGCCCTACTTTTACTCGTTAATGTACGAGTCGCACTCCAAGGGCACACCCATTGCCCGCCCAATTTTCTTCTCATTTCCTAATGACACGAAAACTTACGAGATTAGCTCTCAGTTTTTACTTGGCAAGGGAGTCATGGTCTCGCCTGTGCTGGAACCTGGAGCAGTTTCTTTAATCGCATATTTTCCAGCTGGAAACTGGTTTGACCTATTTAATTATTCATATTCTCTGAGTTTAAAAAAAGGGAACTATGTAAAGCTTGATGCTCCTCCCGATCATATAAACGTGCACGTTCATGAAGGAAGCATTTTGCCCATGCAAGGAGAGGCAATGACTACACGGGCAGCTAGGAAAACGCCTTTTGAGTTATTGGTAGTTGTAAGCAATGATGGAAATAGCTCGGGCGAGCTTTTTCTGGATAACGGTGAGGATTTAGAGTTCGGGGGCCATGGAGGGAAATGGAGTTTCGTGAGATTTGAGAGCCGTTTAGTGGGATATACACTGATCCTTGAGTCGAAGGTTTTGAATGGCGAATTTGCCCTTGGACAGAAGTGGATTGTTGGTAAGGTTACGGTTCTTGGACTGAAGACTGGTTTTGGGAAGATCAAAGGATGTCGACTAGAAGCAAATGGGATTAACAGACAGGAGAAATTTGCCGTCGAAGGAGGGAAGAATGGATTTATGATTTTAGAGGTGTTGAATTTGTCAGTGCCTGTTGGGGAAGAGTTCAGATTGGAGTTTACTTCACAAGCAACTGCAGATTAAGGTGAGGTTTAAAGCTTTTGTAATGAATAAAGAATTTGGGTATTGTTTGTTTCGTGTAAGATGCAATTTTAGTTGTGCTAAACGGCCATTAGACGGTGGCTGAGCTTGTTGGACCTTTTAACATCTAACAGTTTCTGTACCAGAATAAAGAATATAAGTAANAAACATCAAATTCAATCAATTGAATTATCGGAACAAGAAGGGCAGTATTAATTTAATTTATATTATCTCAAAATACTCTCCCTCTTTACCAAGTTAGATTCTGTGAAGACTAAAGACTAGGGATGACGGACATCAAATAGTAACACCGAAAGCAAACGTCTAGTTAAAAGTTAAAACTAAAATTTGGATACAAAATTTTCACTCAAAATTGATTTTTTTTTTAGTTAACTAAGGTTAATTTAGAAAAATATGATATGGTTAGTTGTTAGTGAGATTTTTGAGTTTATATTAAAATAAAATAATTAAAACTGATTTGATGTAAAAATATGACAAAGATGATGTGAAATGATGATGAGTTAAAATTATGTGCATACTCTCTCTTGAGATTAGCAATGCTCGTGAACTCTGTTTAGCTCAGTTTGTTATAACTCGACGCCCGAAGCGAAACAAGCACATACTTGCTCGTGAGATTAACAATGCTCGTCAACTTTGTTCAGCTCAGTTTGTTATAACTCAAGCTCGAATCGACTCAGTTTGTAAGACATATGAACTTTTATTTGGTATTCTTAATCTACCAAAACAAAAAAGGTGAAACAAGAGGTAGACTATACATGTTATTGAAAAATGTTGTAGTCCCGGAACTATTTCTCCATATAAAACTCTAATAATAAATTGTCACGTTACTTTTGTTTGAATACATCTAATAGTTTATATCAAAACTAAAAGATCTAATAGCTTATATTAAATTGAGGGAACCAAAACTAAAAAATCTAATAAACATATTGAATCGAGGTAACCATTTTTCCACGAGACTCTAGTCATTCTCACATCTATATATATATAATAAGAATTAATATTTACCATAAATAGTAGTAAGAAAAGTCAAAGCACATTCATTATATACTATTTTCAACAATTTATTTATTTTACATTTTAATTTTAATTCATTATCAAAAATTGGATGGTTCCTAAATTAATGGGTTTTAGATGCACGTATCTTGTTTCAAAAATTATAAAATCATTTAAAATCGGATGGTTCCTATGTTAATGTTTATAAACTTTTCAAAGTTGTAATCTTTATGGCATCTTTTCTTTTTGACTTTTAATAATAAAATCATTTTAAATATATATATTCTAATCTAAAAATTCAATCATGTTAATATATATATATATATATTGAACGCTAAAAATATTCTTTAAATTGCATATCCAATCAATTAATCTTGATTTTTTTTTAAAATTACTATGTTTATTTTTTATTAATATGCATAAAATAAAAATAAATAATTCATCTTTAGATATATAATTTACAATATTAATATATTATCATTTGGTGTAGATATATGAATCATAAATTTTTTTTATTTCATAAAAAATTACTTTGGATCAATCGGGTGATTGAATTAGGGTACTGCCCACGTTGATTGAATTACTTTTAGGTGATATTTAAAATAGTCAAAAACTTTGAAACAACTTGGTTAGTCCCAGGTAACTAAGTTATGTATCAGTTTGACCAGACCAAATCGATTATTGAACCTAAATATAAATTTTAATATTGAAAATACTTTATTACGTGAATGTGATGTAGTCCAAACTTTAAATAATCATATTAACAATACTTTTATAACAACATGATTAATGGTTTATGAATATTTATATATCATTTTATTATTATTTATGTGAACAAAATAATTATTTTATTATATTTTTTTATTAATGTACGGTAAATATAAGGTTTTCATAACCGGACCATCATCGAAACGATCAAGTTATTTTATTAAATCATTTGTGGTTGTTCAAATTTTAATACATAATACTTATATATATGTATATATACATATATATAGTACTTTGTGTAATTAATTTAAATAAAAAGTGTTACTTAAATATCTAAACAATTTATAAATTCAAATGTTTAAATTAATTGATAAACAATTTATAAATCTCAAATTTATTTAAATATGTAATTTTATTTAAAATTATTTTGAATGTAACAAAATTTGTTTAGAAAACGTATCGATCCTACCAGTCCAACAGACTGGTGTTGAAAGATTCGATAACAAATATTTTATTCAAGCGCACTAGACTGTTTATAAACCAGTTCTCGGTCCATCCAGTTAGACTGTGTCCAACCCGGTTTAATTTAAAAATAATGGATAAATCATGATTAATGTTATTTATTTATTCAATTTATAATACAATCAAAATATTATTTTCCCGTACATGCCACACACTAGTGTTATTTTAAATGAAATATTTAAAATGCTAGATTCCACCACTTCTTTTAATTATTTTTAAAAAGTTATAACAATTGTTACAATTATGAGACATAATGAGCAATATAAAAACATGCCACCATCGTTTGTTTTCAATGGAAGTCTTCTCTGGTTGGGAGACTCTCTGAAAAGAAGTCAACCACGTGAAATTGGGGAGGAACAAAAGTCAAATTTAATTGTTTCAATCAATCCCCCCAATTCCCACAAGAAGATCCGCTTATACCATTTTATTTATTATTTTATCTATCACAACTGTTGACGATACAGTTGAAAAAGTATTCGTCGGACTCTTCATATTTCGTAGTTCGAACGTTATCCCCAATTTCACCTCACAAATACTTCATCTTTGACGCGGGTAATAAATTCGCACGTTTGCAAGACAATTTCGATTCTGTTTATGCCACAATCTGCTCTTTGATCGGAAGTTCGTCTATTCATGCTTTGAATTTCCTTAATTCGTGAAATCCCTGGGCAAGATCTGGTCTTTTTCTTTTTTTTTTTTTTNAATTTATTGAATTCTCTAGGTAACGATTCGATCTGTGGTGGTGTGAGGTTGTTTCCAGCCTTTTCATCATTCGTTTATATATATATTTTATTTGTCAATCAGGATTAGGAATTATGCCTTCAGCTTTTGTATTTGTGAGCTCAACTGTTGTTTTGTATCTAAAAAATGTTAAAAATTTCATTTTTTTGTTATATATTGTTGGCTGCAATAATTATTTTTGTAATTTCTTTTTGGGGTGTTTTCAGATATGCAGAGTCAGCTTGTTTGTAGCGGATGCAGGACTGTGCTTATGTACCCTAGAGGAGCTCCTAATGTTTGTTGCTCTTTATGCAATGTGGTGTCTTCTGTTCCTCCACCCGGTAATCAATATCCACCTTTTGTTTCGAGCTAACTTCAATTTTTTATGCGAAAAAATTGTGTCAGTTAATCATTTTCAATGATTGCCACTATGCATGAATTGGGCATTTGGCTTTTTAAATTTCTGTTGTGTTGCTTGTGGATTGGTAATGTGTTTGTATTATTCTGCTTTTCATTCGTTTTCCTTCTTCAAGAATTTAGTGAATGTGAGTGGGGATTTGTGTAGGGATGGAAACGTCTTCATTCATTTTTTTTTTTTTGGTTTTGAGAATTAAGTGAATGTGAGTGGGGATTTGTGCAGGAATGGAAATGGCTCAGCTGATATGTGGAGGCTGCCGAACGTTGCTTATGCACGCACGCGGAGCCACCAGTGTGAGGTGCTCCTGTTGCCACACGGTGAATCTCGTGCCAGGTATAAATATGCAATTGAATGATTTTGCCATATAATTAAACTCGACCCATGTCCGTAAATTTTGATAATCCACGGCTAATTTTACTGAAAGTTCAAGTTTTGCCTAATCGTCTAGCATTAATTATTTACGCGGCACTTTTGAGCTGATTTTTACGGGGAATGGTCGATGTGCAGTGGCATCACCTCAGGCACCGCCACCGGCGAGCAATGTTGCTCATGTTAACTGTGGTAATTGTCGTACTATGCTAATGTATCCAGCTGGAGCACCGTCAGTTAAATGTGCAATTTGCCATTTCATCACAAATGTTAATGTTAGTGCCCTCAATTTTCCTACTCTCTCTCTCTCTCTCTCTCTCTCTCTCTCTCTCTCTCTGAGCTTGTTGTAGACTTGTAGTTGTGAAACTAACTGAAAGATTTAAGAGGACAGATACACAAGATTTATTGACCAGATGAAATAGTCAATTTCCTTTCTGTGTGACATTTGTTATATTTGGAATGATGAATAGCCAAATTTGGGAAAACTAAGGAAGTGAGATGAAAATACAATCAAGAAATGAAGAGTATCTTCCTCTTCCTAAAGTGGTATATGCGTGCCTACTTTACTTGGGAAAAGATGTACTGTTTACCGTTAAGTTAGAGATTCAGCAATTTGCGTTAACTGGTAAAATGAGGTACACAGGAAGATAAGTTCTGCTTGTCTAATCTGACGAGTTTCACGTTAATTGTGGCATTAGAATAAGAAGAATTTACAAATTCGTTGGTTTTGTTGCAACTCAACTAGACTATTATTTGTTGAGAACACCAAAACAGAGATCTTTACTGTATCTCTTTCTCTTTCTCTTTCTCTTTCTCGCGCACATATGTATCTTTGTAATAAATGTGAGACGGGCCGACCCGCCTAATGGTCGGGCCGCCTCATACAAGAGTTTGTGATATTATTATAGATGGATATATTTTTTATTTAGATCTGTTTTCTATTATGCAGGCTGGTGGCACAAGGGTCCCTATTCCTGCAAACGGGCCTGGTTCTACATCAACACCATCGAGTAACACGGTTTGGTTTCCTATTATGCACTTGTCCCTCTTTACTAAATTTCAGATATTCTTNAGATCTTGGACACTGTATCTCTACCAGCCTTGGGGACAAGCTTATGAGTGTGTTTGGTAAGCACCATAAGTGACTTATAGTTTATAGTTTATTTGATTAGCTTATAATCTACATTTAGTCAAATAAGTTTAGTTTGGTAGGACGAGTTTTTTTAAAAAGCTCGAGCTTATCCCATAAGCTTCATTCTTAACTAAGCTAGCTTATCAGCTAATATTGTTGAACACTTATTATATAAACTAGTTTTTTAGCCATAAGTCATAAACTATCATCTAGAAATAAGTTCAAAATTTACTTATAAGCTATCAACTAGGTTTACCAAACATAACTCTTAAAGGATTTGAACTTCTGGGTTCTGCTGCAGGGTACGAAACACACTTCGACTCAAACAGTCGTCGTGCAGAACCCCTTGAGTGTTGATGAAAGTGGAAAATTGGTGAGTTTAGCAAAGTTCTATTTGTTCTCTATATGACTTTCCTCAGTTCCTTTCTGCCGGTAATTAATTCGTGGCATCTTTTGCATTAAAGAAAAAAAAAAAAGATCTGAGGTGGTTTGTTTTTTAACCATAGGTGAGCAATGTTGTTGTCGGCGTTACAACATAGGATTGCAACGAATCTGGACATCCTAGTTCGGGTATGAAGGGTTTGAAGATATCTTTGTGCATATTATAATCAATTTGGTTTGTAAACTACCCGTAAAAAAAGTTTTTTCCCTTTACAAGAAAATAATCACTACGCAGTCAATTTGTGGATAGTCCTATCTTTACTTCCCTGTTGCAGTCGAGTGTTGTAAGTTGTTTGTCTCGAACTTGCTGGATTCGAGTCCGAGTTTTGAATGTAAAAGTACATGAAATGCAAATACTTGATCAAAATTTGACTTTTTCTATGTAGTCTGTGTAATCATACTTTTCAACATGTAGATGTAGTCTTTTGCAATTAATCGAACAGAACAGTTTCTATGTAGTCTGGTCATGGCTCTCAAACCAGCTAGATTAATTTTTAGATAATTCTTAAAAGGATGTTTCTCGTCATATTAAAAAAAGGTGTGTTGTGTAAGAAATTCTCACCACTATTGTTATTTTGTTTAGCAACATGATTGATTTATGGTTATGCATTTAAATTTTTTCTTAAAATAAACAACGAGAAATATTTACCACATTCGGTCCAATACCTAAGAGCATCTTTAATATTGTTTTTGACATTATAAAAAAAATCATTCATATCATTAACTTTTGAAAATGCGTTACCAATTTATTCTTCACTGCATCTTGTCACATATAAAAATGTATTTTTGTTAAAAAAAAAGTATAACAGGTTGACCGCCTTATTGTTAAGTCGATTCATACTATAATTTGTATTTTTATAGATAATAAATAGGCAAAATCTCAAGAGCAATTTCTTTTGTCATTTACACTGTACATAATTGTTTAAATCGACTAATACACTAATTTGTATTTTTATGAATAATAAATAGGCAAAATATCATGTGCAGTTTCTTTTGTCATTAACACTGTGACAGTTAACACTCTACATTTAATACTCTTCCAAATTTTAAACAACAAAAATCATTGAACAAAAAGAAATTTCAAACACAATAATAAGATATAGAATCACCTACTCACTTCAATACGACTGAAATGTTTCTTATCATCACTACTGCACTCTCTTTTTTTTATCTCTAAATCACATACGTTGTCCATCGATCAAGACTAAAATGTTTCTTATACTTAAGATAAGAACTACACGTGAATTGGACCATGCGGTCTAACGAATTGAACAGTCATGCACCTGGCCAAGAACGGACAGTTCAACACCCCTATATAAAGGGGGTGGACACCGTGTACTTTACTTGATCGTCGGAGTGCTAATACCGAGAGCAGGTCCATGTTGTAGATCTAGGTCTTTGAACCAGTCTAGAAGCAGATCCAAGTCGTTCTAGCTCAGTCGAAGCCTTTTTACACACCACCTCCCAATTGTAAAAGTAAAATAGAAATAATAAATTGATTATGAATTCTAATTATTGTGTATTTTATTTGGACTTCCACCTTGTCTCCATTGGGCCCGAATTTGGACTTCCTTGAGGGATTTTTATGGGCTAAATATATAAATTGTGGTGCAGCCCAGTTATAGTCTATACTCTGTCCTCACACATATATCCAATTTCTAAATCATTCTCTTGTCAACATTAGGGTTTCTCGACATCTATTGCGGTACCGTAGAAGGAGAGAGGGCGACAAAGCGGACACTTCTGCAGGAATCTATCTACGTACCGCAAACTTTCGTGCCCTTGCCCCTTCTGGGCAAATTTTCAGGAACTAATATTGATTTTATTATCGTTCAATGTCTTACACTTTGGTATCTTACCGTTCTTGGTAATTTTTCGGAAAAAAAAAGTATATATAATTCATTTAATTCAATGCTTATGTGCGCAGTTCTTATGATTTAATATTTTCCNAAATACAACTATGATAACATTCATTGGATACATTGGCTTAGAATATTTTCGTGTCTTACACTATGTGTTTTGACCGAAATTTTTCGAAAAAAATAAATAAATTAATTTCATCGAATTATCCACAGAACTCATGTATATGTTTCTGTTAATATATTGATTAGTATAAAAATAAATTCCATTTTAGGATAGACATTTATTTTATTTTATTTTTTACAGCGAATATTTTCTTTCCGATCTATAAATATATAATTTGACCTTCAATAAGTTTCAATTTTTATTGCAGGATCAACGGTTATGTGGACGGTAGTTGTGTCATCCGCTGCTTACTTAGCCAGATCTAGGACGGTATTTCCAGCATCCGCTTTTATCGAGCTGGATCTACTTCCCCGAGCCCCACTTTATGGGGTAATTGTTTTACTTTAAGCTTTTAGGATGTATAAGTATTCTTCTCTTATCTCGATCTTCATTGTCATGGACACAAGGAAGTGTATATGGTGAACAAAGGGTTGGTGATGAAAAAATAAATAACAGAAAAAAGGTCGACACCGATGCTCAGTTGTTTAGATGAAAAGTGTCGGTAAAGTAAATCTCATAAAAAATAAAGTTCAGTGAATTTGAACTAAAAAAATGGCTACAGCAATAAAAAACTTCATAAAAGATAAAAAAGAAGATCCTTCCTGAAGCTCTATGCTGCAAAATCTTGTTTTATTTTTGTGACACGTTCTGTTCTCAAATAATATGCTCTGTTGTGATTAATGCACTATCTTGTTAGTAAGTTGCTTCTCATTTTGAAAAAATAATACCAATAGTTTTTTCTACAGAAAGAAAGATTATGGTTTGCTGATGGTTTGTTGATGTGGCGCTACTTTGTTGGAAATCGCTCACTGCAGGGACGTGCTATTTAGGGTCGGAGAAATCGGAGGAGCGAACCATTTTAGCATATATGCCTGAGAATAATACTCTCTCTCTCTGCGTGAGAGTCTCAAGTTCAGCTCTCTCTCTGCCTTTCACGCAGATATAGTCACGCTGACGCCGCAACCCATCTTTCGATTTATCTCGTCTCTCACTCTCCGTTGCCGGCAGTCCAACCTCCGACTCGCTCGTCGTCACCGGCCTCAATTTAGGTCACCTCTCACTCTCAGTCTACTTCTTTCCTTTTCCCATCTCGTCCTTTTTCTTCAGTGACCAAAAACCCTAATTTTACTTTTCAATAAACATTGGGTAAATTTTATATGTTAAGCTTGTTATGCAATTTGGTGGGACTAATTTCAATTGGACCAGTGTTCTTCTACAATGGCCATTTTCAGTCAACCGAACCGAAAATTTTGGTGCGGTTTTGGTTCGGTCTTTCCTCAAAGTTCGGTGCGGTTCGGTTTGAACAAATGTACATTTTTGGTTTTCGGTTTTTTGTGGTTCGGTGCGGTTTTGCACCGAACCGCACCATGCTCACCCCTATTTCCTCATATCTATCCTTTCCTGATTTGTTCAATATCTTACTAATTTTGTCCAAATTATGCCGAATTTTGTGGTCTGTTGAAAAGATCTATACATCATTTTTTTTTGGTTGTTTTTAAAAAGTCCTCATGAATGATTTTTTAGTTGAAAAAGTGTGACAAACACGGCGGCCGATCTATGGTAAGATAAGACGTCGATCTCGAAGGTAAGATTCACAATATACTACCATATGTTGTATGAAAAAAGGATCATATGCTCTCTGGTTTCAGTTCCTCTAGAATTTCCGGAATTGTTGCCAGTTCTAAAGTTCTAAAGCTACCCATGGATTTTGATTCATTGCCATGGATGAAGATTTTACCTACAGCTCTAGATACCATGTGAATTTTGTAGATGAACGAAAAGAAAAAGAAAAACAGTGAAATTCATGATTGTAGTGATTCAGTTGCTGTGCATTTTCCATAAAATTGATGAAGATGAAGTTACATCACGAAATTTCCTTAATATGCCCACTCTCTTTCTTCTAACTGCCCTAGCTAATGGAACTTGGACAAGTGTCCTTTTTCATAGTGGTCCCAAAAAGCTGAAAATGAAAGGATAAATATCCTACTAACAAAAGTGTGGAAATTTGAACAAACGTTTTTCACAAAAGTTGAGTTAGATTTTGAATATGAATTAAATATGAGTAAATTATTCGGGAAACAAGCATGCCCTAAGAAATTTATTTGAAGTGTTCTAATGAAATCTGGTCTTGTGTACCAGTAAATGGGGATTTAGGCTTGCCAACAAGTATAATCGAGCAATGAATGCATTCAAAAAGGCATCCAAAGGACAAGAGATGCTTGGTCTTAGGCCTTGGGATGCAGTGAAACTCATAGAGTATGCAGGAGATATGACAAAGGAAGTGCCCGAATGGAATGAAGTAGTTGAGTGTTATAAACGTGCAAGTTGTATGTTGAGGCACGAAGGTCCCAGCTTGCATCCGATGCACTTGCAAAGGGTGCCCGGTACAGAAATAACTTTCAGTCCTCAGTCCTCTTATGTTTTTTAAAAAAAGAACAAGTAAATAATGTGTTAAACCTTTTTGTTGTGTTATCCGTGCTCTCTGTTAGAAGTGTTTATTTATCTCTTAAAGTGCTTTAGAAGATAAGTCCCCTAATCAAGCTATCAACTATACATTTACGTTGCTGCTTGTGATCTTCTTGAATAGATGGGAATGAACAGATGACATTTGATCTGCTGCTGTAGGCGTTTATGTGAAGCTTGAGAAGTAAGTATAAACTCCTCCTCTTAAGGGGAGTAATAATAAAACTGGCTCGGGAAACTACAAATCTTTCTTTGGTCGAAGTTTCTCAAACTGTAAAAATTGTTGGTTCAAGTATACAGTGTGTTGTGTTGACTATAATAAATCTCTTATATCTATTGGGTATCATTGCTAATAATGAAACATTGAAATTAAAGGGAATAATAATAAAAAATTTTAGTGATTTACCATATAGTAAATATTGGAAATAATACTTTGAGTTACACGCTTGATTTCCTTACCATCAGTGTATGCGCAGATAGTAGCTTAGTCGCAGCCTACAACCCACACAAAGTAGCCATTACAAAGCATAAGGTGTTACTAACTAAGTGATACCCGCTTATGCTTTGTAATGCCTACTTTGTCAGGGTTGAGGCTGCGACTAAGCAGAGCTGACTGATGGCGAGGAAATCAAGCGTGTGACTCAAAGTATTTATTTCCAATATTTAGTATGTGGTAAATCACTAAAATTTTTTATTATTACTCCCCTTAATTTCAATGTTCCATTATTTGCACTGGTACCTAATAGATAGAGATTTATTATAGGCAACACAACACACTGTATGAACCAACAATTTTTACAGTATACAATTTGAGAAACTTCGACCAAAGAAAGAGTTGTTGTAGTTTCTCGAGCCAGTTTTATTATTACTCCCCTTAATTAGGATTTAGAGGAGGAGCTTATACTTACTTCTCAAGCTTCACATAAACGCCTACACCAGCACGATACAGATCAAAGGTCATCTGTTCATTCTCATCTCTTCAAGAAGATCACAAGCAGCAACGTAAAGCTGGATAGTTGATAGCTTCATTAGGAGACTTATCTTCTAAAGCACTTTAAGAGATAAATAAACACTTCTAACAAAGAGCACGGATAACACAACAAAAAGGTTTAACACATTATTTAGTTGTTCTTTTTTAGGAAAACATAAGAGGGCTGAGGACTGGAAGTTATTTCCGTACCGGGCACCCTTTGCAAGAGTATCGGATGCAAGCTGGGACCTTCGTGTCTCAACATACAACTCGGCTGCACGTTTATAACACTCAACTACTTCATTCCATTCGGGCACTTCCTTTGCCATATCTCTTGCAAACTCCATGAGTTTCACTGCATTCCAAGGCCTAGGACCAAGCATTTCTTGTCCTTTGGATGCCTTTTTGAATGCATTCATTGCTCGATTATACTTGTTGGCAAGCCTAAATCTATTTACTGGTACACAAGACCAGATTTCATTAGAACACTTCAAATAAATTTCTTAGGGCATGCTTGTTTCCCAAATAATTTATTCACATTTAATTCATATTCAAAATTTAACTCAACTTTTGTGAAAAGCGTTTGTTCAAATTTCCACGCTTTTGTTAGTAGGATATTTATCCTTTCATTTTCAGTCTTTTTGGGCCATAAAGAAATATATTGATTGAATGATAAAAAAAAGCCCAAATTAGAAGTCCACTTAATTTTTTACGGTAGTCAAAATCAAATAGAGATAAATTCCTTAGAGTGATGTAAGCCATTATTTTTTTTTATGTCGGCGCTTCTCTCGTTATTCATTCTGTCTAAAACCCTAATCTTTAACCCGATCTTACGACAAACTCGGTGAGATTCAATACAAAACAACTGTTTTACCGGAGATTTTCTCCCGGTAAAGGCTTAAAAAATTTAAAAAAACATTCGAGAAATGTTGTTTTTGTGGCCAACAGTAGTGATCGAAAAATAAATATTCGTCCCGATTTCTTAATCTGTGTTGCTAAATCTTAACAGGTCGGTCAAAATCGGGTGATAATATTACAAATCTATGAAGAGCTGAAATATTTTTTGTTAAACGTAGTTTTGATTTTTTATTATTTTCAATGATATGTGTGGTTTTTCGAAATTCTTTGTGAATAAGCTTCAAAGATATATCATATTTTATACATAACTAGTATTCGACCTTGTGCATTTGCACAGATGTAAATAAAATTAAATATTATAAGTTATATTTATGTATATAATATAAAAAATTTAAGTTATATAATTGTATTATATTTCAAACATATAGTATTATAAGTCATATTTATGTATATAATATTAAAATTATAAATTATATAATAGTATTATATTTTAAAATTTGATCATTGGTTAAAATAAATAGTACACACGATTTGATTGTATACGAATCACTATATTGATTGCATAAATGTAATAAATATATACTTTTTATAATTTTGAGTGATCATGACCAATTAATTAGCTGAAAAATATTACATTTATTATAACAATTGCTTATGTGATTTTAAGAAATTTTACTATGACATAAAAGAATTAATTTATTAATAAACAACCGCTTCATCATATAAAAAAATATTGATTTTAGTGTAAAATATAATTTTATATAACTTTCATATATTATTTAGTATAAAATATAATTACTAATTTTAATATTAACTATTATATTATTCAATAAAAAAATATAATTATTAATCAATTAACATAAAATATAATAGTTTTTGTCTTAATTAACCCAAAAAAATGTAATGAAATATTTTCTTATTAATGAGATTGGGTGTATTATGCTACATAAATAAAATTTATTAGATTTTATTAATGATTTGCCACATATGTAAAATTTATTATGTTTTATTTATTAGGTAAAATTTATTGCTTGGCTAGCAATTATATATATATAGATTCAGAATTATTTAGATGTTTTTCGAAATCGTTTTTCGAAGAGAACATGACATTGGTTGAACTTTTTCAATCTTTTATGTATTTTGTTCAGGGTTTGAAAAAATAGTTAAGTTTCTAACAGATCAGCTCTACTAACAAATATATAGGTAAGTTTATAACATATATGTTCATATCTGTTTATAACATACATATGTAACTTTTATGTATTTTGTTCAGATTTTGAACACTAAATAGTTCAATTCTTTTTCGTCCTTCTCATCATATCAGTAAGTGAAGCTTTGCTAACATTTGTTCAAAATCGCTTTTTGAAGTTGTTCAAAGTCTTTTGCCGAATTTTTCCAAAATTTTTAGTATTTTGTTCAAAATTTGGAAATATTAGGTAAGTTTATAACAAATATGTTTAGATATATTTATTGCATATTAGGAATTTCTTGTTTAATGTTTAAAAGAATCTGTAGGAATTTTTATTTTTAAAACTTTTACGCAAAAAGTCGATTTTAATATAAAAAAGTTGAATGTGTTGATAATGATAGGGAAATCAAATTATTTTTCTTTCTATATTGTATAGTGTCTAATAATGTTCCAAATAATTTGCTGTGTTTTTTTATTTTTGATTTTTTCATGTAGATTTGACTTTTTTTTTTGTTGATTATTAATTATGCTTGATATTTCTATATTATGCAACAATCTGCCATTACGTACAATGTCTTGTCAATCCTCATTCTTTGACTTTGCCAATTTCCATTTAATATGACTTTTTTATTGCTGAAAGTATGGTTTTTAATGCATTAAAATATTGATGTTTTAAATATTTTTTGATCATATAATCATGCAAAAATTTGTCCCACCACTTTTTTCTGAAAGAGAAATTGTTTAATGAAAATTAATCATATTTATATTTATAATTGTGAAATAATATGTTTTTTTCACGGCCAACAGTTTTTTTTTTGGGTTAATTGCAAATAAAATTTAACCTTTTGTTTAATTGCAAATAAAACTCAACTTTTTCAATTTGGCAAAAAAATATCAAACCTTTAATAAGTGTTGCAATTGTGTCTCAATCACCTGCCGCCTCCGCCGGACCTCTTTTTTTAGAATCTGGCATGCATATCCATTTTTCTAGCCTGCTTAACTGTAAATTTCAAGATTGTTATCGTCATGAAGTTGGAGCTTTATCTCCCAACCAATTGTAAGCTGATCAATATTTTGCTTGAGAGGTGCAGAGTCCAATCTTTGGCCTTTTACTAAGTTAATCTTATACCACCTTGCATGCCTTTTTGGTTCTTTAATTGTGATCATATTTAATTATGAAGATTTTTCAGTCCTCTTTAGATATTCAGCCGAGATCTACCTGGAAAGGTCATCAAAAAACTCTCTTTATTACACTGGACACTGTCAGCCCTATTGTGGTACATATTTCACTCTAAGGACTCAATGGTTTTTAATTTTAGAGAAAAAAATCTTGAAACCTAAAAAACTCTTCTGATCACTGCCTTTTTTTTTGTTTTCTGCTTTACCCTTCTTCTATCAGAGGTAAAATTCCGGCTGCAATCAGTACACAACCATCAGATCGGCTAATGGAAAAGCATGTTACCAACAATAACAAGGAGGTCTCCTCATGAGGAGATGATTTCTTGATGGTGAGAGAATTGGGTTCCAACTCATTTTGTTTCTTTTTTCTTCATGGATTTTGAGAAATATTTTTTCAAAATGTTTTGTCTATATTTATCCGCATACATCAAAATCTGGTTTTTGTGTGTGTGTATGTGTGTGTGCTTGTGCTATATAACTAACATAGGAACTTTTTGGTACTATCAATAGATTTTCGTGAGCACCTATTTAGGAACTGTTTTTTGGATTAGTTCCCGTTTCCACTGTGCTGGTGCTTCATGTGCGTTCTTATTACTATTAAGACTTATTAACATTATATTGTGGATTAAATACTCTTAAATACTCTACTTCAACTTTTGTGGATTATTTTCTTTGATATCTATGTGTGACATGTTCCTTACAAATTTCATGTATGTTTGGATATTACTAGCAGTGATGCCCATGAAAAAATAGATACAAAAGAATAATTACCGCTGGAAAAATACAGGTTGAAACTGTGAGATCGGCTATTCTATATTATTTGAGGTATGGAATTCCTTTAATCTCACTTTTTTTGAAGATTATGACTCATGATATATGATGATGTATAATATAAAGTGAGATGTTCTTTATATTACTTTGTTATGTCAGTGCCCAATCATAGTATTATATGAAGAACTTAAAAATTGGATTATTCTAGCTAATACAATTCGTTTAAATTGATATGTGGAGTGAAAACATAAGTGTTTTTTGAGTTGCAACCATAGAGTGATAGAAATATTCAGATATTTGAGTTATATAAAATGTTTTTCCTACGTTCTTTTTTCATACAACTGAAAAATAAGTACCAATTCATTGGACGAGACCATCGTGGACAAACTATCGTGATACGTAGACCCTGCACCAATTGGTGGAGGTTTGTATGTTAGTATGTGCATGCTGTATAATATCCCTCTTATGAATATTATTTGCTTTGACTGGAATTTTGATGTATTGGTTATTGCTAAAGAAAAAATAAATGATTAAAATTATTAAAATAAATTGCAATGCTTACAGCGCCAAAGCAGAACCCAACTTAACCTTACCTCTCTTCCACATTTCTTTTTTCTTTTTTTGAATCCTCTCTTTCCCATTTCACTTCGGCCGTTTCAATTTTCAGATCTGGCCATGAGAGTCCTAGGTTTCCTCTCCAAAAACCATGCTACAAAATCAGTTTGGTTCACATTAAGGAGTAGTTTCACGCACACTCGGGTCAGAGCCCTATCAACGGACATCACAAGCACAAAATCCAAATTGCTCTCATCTCAAGGTCGAAATCCCACTGGGATCCCAAATCCCACTGAGTGCCCACCTCCCACTAAGATTCCAAATCCCCTTGAGTGTTCCAGAGAAGAGATGAAGGTAGATTTCTTTCTAAAAAAATCGTTTGTTTAACCTTCATCTCTTCTCTGGAACACTCAAGGGGATTTGGAATCTTAGTGGGAGGTGGGCACTCAGTGGGATTTGGGATTTCGGCCTTGAGATGAGAGCAATTCAGATTTTGTGCTTTGTGATGTCCGTTGATAGGGCTCTGATTCGATTGTGCGTGAAAGACTCCTCAATGTGAACCAAATCGATTTTGTAGCATGTTTTTTGGAGAGTAAACCTAGGAAGCCCATGTTTGAAAATTCAAAAGGCCGAAGTGAAATGTGGAAGAGAGGATTCGAAAAAAGGAAACAAAAAATTTGGAAGAGAGGTAGGGTTAAGTTGGGCTCTGCTTTGATGCTGTAAGCATTGTAATTTATTTTAATAATTATTTATTTTTCTTTAGTAATTACCAATAAATCAAAATTACAGTCAAAGCAAATAATATAATATTCATAGGAGGGATATTATCCAGTGCATTGCATGCACATACAAACCTCCACAACTGGTGGCAGGGTCTAGGTATCACGGTTTTCGGCATGGCCTACATGTTTGTCCACGAGTCTCGTCCACAGGAGATTCCAAGTGGGCCCCATCGCGAATGTGCCATACAAAACGCCTCCCTGTAGCTCTGTAAGTAGTAGGTAGGTAGCTCTCTGGCCTTCCCGGTATGTAATCGTTAGAAATTTTGTTGCATAGCTAAGAGTTTATGTTTTACAAAAAGTTTTATGGAAAAAATCTCATTTCCTCTGAAAGAGGATTTAAACTAACCCCTGACCCACTTTGGAGTATATTCATGATTCCCTCCGTTAATAATGACGGGATCCAAGTGTATCCAAAATCAAGTCGTAAACTCACTCTATCGCACACCTTGGCTAGGTAAAGTTTGATCGCCATCCAACCTTTTTTTTTCCTTTTATGCTCCCACATTCTATGTGGTAAGGTATAAACACCGGATAGTCTTTGAGCTCTTCCCTAATTTAAATTTTTACAAAAAGTTATATATCCTTTATAGATATAAAAGAGATCTGGCCTGCAGAGAATTTATGTTGTACAAAAAAATATATATCTAGATTATACATGTAGAAATTTTATTGTATATGCAATATATTTTTGCATTTACATTTATTCTCCGAATTTATGTTGTACAAAAAAATATATATCTAGATTATACATGTAGAAATTTTATTGTATATACAATATATTTTTGCATTTAAATTTATTGGTGAATGATGTTGCTATTTAATATAAATTTATTGTTAAAAGGATGTAGTTGCAATTGTATTTGTAATTTTGTGTTAAACTTTGTTCTTTGTAGATAGTATATATTGAGCACATTTCAACAAGAAAGTAGATTGAATAATGTAGATCAGTGTTTTCCATAATGCTAATTCGATTTTTAATATTTTCTTTGGAAAAAATTGATTACAAATCTGACAAAATCCCCAAACTTGCTTGTGGGATTCAATATTTTGATGGGGCAGCCAGAAAGAAAACGAAACGGAACAAGACCAGAGGGAAGTGGAAAGACACGGAAGAGACTTGTGTTTCTTCTAGATCATGTTCCGGTTTTTTCTGGCTGCCCCATCCAAATATTAAATCTCACAAGCAAGGGGGATCTTGTCCAGATTTGTAACCAATATTTTCTAAAGAAAATATTATAAATCGAATTAGGATATACTATCTACAAAGAACAAAATTTAACACAAATATACAAATACAACTGTAGCTGCATCATTCAACAATAATTTGTTAGTAAATAGCAATATCATTCAACAATAAATTTAAATGCAAAAATATATTGTATATGCAATAAAATTTCTACATGTATAATCCAGATATATATTATTTTGTAAATCATAAATTCTCTGCGGCCCCATGTCTTATAAAGGATATATATCCTTTTGTAAAAATATAAATTAGGGGAGAGCTCAAGGACTATATGGTGTTTATACCTTACCCCATAGAATATGTGGTATCCACTTTTATCGAGCTCGATGTCGATCTCGGCCGAGGTATTGTTTTGAGCTCCGATATGGAATCGGATATGGGCTGAGTGGTACGTGGAACCCAGGCCGGCTAAGATGAGTGCATCCACGCCAGTATTGATTTGTAAGTTCCTTTTAGACCCATGTTAATATTATTTTTATGTTTTTTTATACCCATATAGTACCAGGCTAAGTTTCCATTTTGATATTATTTAGCCAAGTCCATTTTAAACATGAAAAACCAATAAAACCAACATGTGGACATAATTCTCTTTGAACTATGGTTTTGTCATCCTCATCCCTTTTGTTTGGCTTGGTTTTTTTATTCATATTCATCTTGTCTTCTTGATTTTAGTATTACTCTTAGTTGCCATAGTACTCATGGTTTTTGGTTTTTTTATTCGCATTCATCTTGTCTTCTTGATTTTATTATTACTCTTATTTGTCATAGTTTTTTAATATTGGAATGATTAATGTGCCTTATTAAATTTTAGTAAATAATATAGGTGTGTTTGCTAAGAGCACCTTTAGCAATAGGTTTATGGTGGGTTTTNCCCCCCCCCCCCTCCTTTTTTTAAGAAAAAAACTCTGCAGCATTTTCTTTGAATAAAAAACCCCTCAATCCTCATACCTTTCATGGAAACCAGAATCATCAGAGTTTCCCCAATTCAGCTCATCTTCATAAACATTATATTATATTACAGTCCAATTTCAGCAAAATTTGTACTGTATTCTGTATCTGATATGCATTCTGTATCTGCAAATGCATCTGTACTATACTGTATTCTGTATCTGTATCTGATATTGATTGTAATTTAATATAAGTTAATAACTATAACATTAACATATATATATATATATATGTTAATGTCCCTGCCTAGAAAGTGCTGTATCTGTATATAAAAAATGGTTAATGTCCCTGCCTAGATATATATATATGTTAACATATATATATATCTGTATCTGTATCTGATATTTAAATAAGGTCCCTCTCTCCAACAGGCCTAGAAAGTCCCTGCCCAACCCGCCATTTTTGCGGAGCGGGATTGGGCGGGGCGGGGCAGGGCGGCCCGCGGGCTGCGGGCCAAATTGACAGCTTTATTCATGTTTCATAGGTTGGAGCGTGCATTCCAAACAATAATATTTGAGTGGAGAGATGCGGACCCACAAATGAAGAAACATGTGGTATTTGTCTTTTTTTTTTCCCTTTTTCTTTTGCAATTAATAAGATAAATTGCTCCTTTATTATCTTTATAAAAAACTGATTTGATTTGGAAAGTAATTCCAAAAATTGTTTTATGTTTATTTTTTCTTAATTACGTTTTTTCTTATGACTATTCATTAAAAAATGGTTTCCTAATTCTGATTTATTTGTTTTATAAGTCATTGACTAATTTAAATATATTGTTAACAAATATATGAGTTACATTTTTTGAAATATAATTCAAAAATTTCTAATTATATTATGAATATTTTTTGAAATATAATTAAAGATATAAAAGTGTATTAGTTTAAAGTATTTGCTTTATAATTATAAATAATTATATTATTTTTTATATGTATTTATGATAAATATATGAAACATTTAGATTGAATAAAAATAAAAATTTGGAGATATAATTTTAAAATATTAATATAAATGTAATATTATAATATAAATTAAAAGTAAATGGAAACATGTGGGACCCATAAAAAGGATGTTTATGAGGTTTATTGTTGTTGGAGATTTATGGGTGGAGGAGTAAGGATGGGGTTTTGGATGATGTGGCGTATTGGGAAGTGTAAATAGAGATTTATGGAGTTTGGTAGTTAAAGATGCTCTAATTAGTTATCCATAAATTTACGGAGTAATTATAGAAGGCGAGAAGCAAGGCCGTATTTCCACCCAGGTTTGGAAAAATCTCATCTCGGACGGACTGACGGAAGCCAATTTAGCGGTTCTCGCCGAAGTGTTCCCAAATTTGTTGCAGGGCTGGGGAAAAAGGAAACATAATGTTGATGCTCTCAAAATATGCCCTAAATATGATAAAGCCTCTGTACGAAACCAGTACTTAAAGTGCTGCTAAACTGAATATGCGCATTAACAACTCTATTACTTTTTTGGGTTTCAATGCCATTTACTTTTCCTGAATACATGATGATTTGAATTCTATAACTTGTTCAGCGTTGGGGCTCTTTGTGAACAAAAAGATTCTGCGCGATAACTTCAAAAGTATGTATTTTGAGAAAGTTCAAGTTTACATATCCGGCACGAGGAAGCAGAGGAAGGCCCTTTTTATAGAAGGCGTAATTGGCATAGTGAAGGCCAAGGTGGAAAAGAATGTCAACAACTCCGGTGCAACAATTCCTTTCGAAGTGGAGTTTAAAGGGCTGACCGGCATGCAATGGTTTTGGTTTGGTTACTGGACTAGTGTTGAGATGTTGAAGATGCTAAGAGAAGAACGAAGAAGTTTATGTTTTTCTTTTTTTTTTTTAATTTTGTTGTTTTAAATGCGCCACTCTATTCATAGAGTCGTTAATGCGCATTTTCAGTTTAGCAACATTTCCATCTTGAGTACTGGTTTTGTACAGCTTTTTGGACTAAAAATAAAATGAAAAAATATTTGCCCCAAAACTTCCATAGGAAAATATCAAAATTCACCTCTTTGCATAGGCTTTATCATCTTTGGCCAATTTTTTCAGTTCATCTATAGTGTGTCACAAAAGGATGACTTTATTATCCTCTTGATCACAGCAAGAAATACGATTTGCGTGTTTAAGACACGCAAACTTGTTCGAGCAGAAACTGAAACACACTGCAAATAAATGCAAGTCATAAAAGCAAGAAAAGCATTCTCATTTGGTGTTTAACATGCATTTGAAGAACTTGGAATAAAGTGAAACAGACAATTTGCACATTCTTTTTGAAAGTCGCTATAAAACAAGTTTGAAAACTTTTCTTTTAGTTAGGGTCACTCTGGAAGAGCAACCAAACGTGACTTTTGTGTGCGGCTCAGCCGAGCAATGTTGGGAAATGGTTCTGCTGAGACTTAATCAAGAAATAACGAAGCAAATACATTTGGGCAAGAAAGGATGACCAACTCTACAGCCCTCGACTAGCATCAACGAGCTCAAAATGTTTGGTTTTCATTTTCTGTCCATTGTTCAAGTACACTCTTAAAAAATCGAGCATCTAGAAACATAATTGCAACTTGGGACATATTTTATTTTCAATGCTAATTTGATCCTTTATACGAATATTAATTTTTAGATTATAATGTACTCACAAAATTGAGGCACTCGATCCAAATCAGAGTGCACGGAGTATTGGAAAAAACAAGCTCCTTCACAAGAAATCGATGTCAAGTTCAGAAGATAAATTAGGGGCTAATCAGAAGAGATTAAACGAACAAGAGAATGAAAAGTTACAGAAATTTTAGAAAGCCGAATGATTTTCTTATTTCTTTTTTTTAAAGAACTTTTTTAGGTGCTGAAGCTTTGGTCTCTTAGACTTTGTTTTATACATTTGGAGGCCGTTTGGTTGCAAAAAATTATTGGGCTTGATAGTATAATTAATGTTAGGCCAACCTTATCTAATGGTTTTCATCTCCCTTATTACAATGTTTGGTTGCATTTTTTAGGCCTGAAATAAGTAAGGGATAGAATTAATAAATTGTTTGTAGAGTCAGCTTGTTTGTAGCGGATGCAGGACTGTGCTTATGTACCCTAGAGGAGCTCCTAATGTTTTGTTGCTCTTTATGCAATGTGGTGTCTTCTGTGCTTCCACCCGGTAATCAATATTCTTTTTTTTTTTCGTTTCGAAACTTCAATTTTTTATGTGAAAAAATTGTGTCGTTTATCATTTTCGATGATTGCCACTATGCATAAATTGGGCATTTGGCTTTTTAAGTTTCTATTGTGTTGCTTGTGGATTGGTAATGTGTTTGTATTATTCTGCTTTTCATTGGTTTTCCTTTTTCAAGAATTTAGTGAATGTGAGGGGGGATTTGTGTTGGGATGGAAATGGCTTCATTCATTNATTGTGCAATTTGCCAATTCATCACAAATGTTAATGTTAGTGCCCTCAATTTTCCTAGTCTCTCTCCCTCTCTGTCTCTCTGAGCTCGTTGTTGTTGCGAAACTAACTAAAAGATTTAAGAGGTCAGATACACAAGATTTATTCACCAAATGAAATCGTCAGTTTCCTTTCTGTGTGACATTTGTTATTATACTTGTTGATGGACGTTTCCGATCAACGGTTAAAAAGTTAAGTAATGAAAAAGTAATGGGGAAAAGACAAAGAATTACGGTTTAATTATGATTTTATTAAAAGATCACGAGGCCGACCTCTCGTACGAGGTCGGCACTTGCGATATACTTACAGATTCTTACACGAGTTCCTTACAAACCTAGAGAGAGAAAATATAGAGAGAGCTTTTACAGTTGGGATTCAACAACCCAAAAATAAATGTGGGGTTGCTATTTATAGTACCCTTTAATGCGGCACTGTTCAGGTACTGTTCACCGGTCTTGTCGTACAGTAGTTCGGCGGGACAGGCCGACGCTTTTCTGACTGATAGGGGAGTGATTTCGGGGTCTTCCAATCATTACCTGACATGCATTTAATGTTAAAGTGGGCTGCATTTAATGCGGACATGCTTTTCGGCCGGTTTAGACGTTATAGACCTGCCGATCAGTCAGGGATGTCCCATCGACGATCATTACTCGTCAAGTGGCCTTATTTAACCACTTCTCGGGTCTCTGACCCCTTCGGGGACCGTCCTGATACGGTCCCAAGCTGGACCACGGTAGCGCGCCCTCCGATGTCCATGGCCTTTCGTCGACCCCGGCACTAAGCCAGGTCAACTTCGTAACGGGGGTGTAAGGGAGCCGACCCCCCAATCAGAGGAGCGAGGTGCCGACCTCGCGAGGCAGGAGGGCGAGGTGCCGACGCCGAGTTCAACCATTAAGGCCATCCTCGTTAATCCTAACTTCCACTCGGCTCGGCACCCACAAGCGGTGTCGGTATTCGGCTCCTTCGGTTCGGCCGGTTATCACTCGACTCCCGATCTCTCAGACCGGGCTTTCATTGGAGCCGGACTCGGGTATCAACAATACTTGTAATGATGAATAGCCAATTTATTGGGCAAATTTGGGAAAACTAAGGAAGTAAGGTGAAATACAATCAAGAAATGAAGAGTCTCTTATTACTATTCCTAAGTGGTTTATGTGTGCCTACTTTACTTTGTGAAAAGATGTAATGTTTACTGTCAAGCGAGAGATACAGCAATTCGTGTTAACTGGTAAAAGGAGGTGAACATGAAGATAAGTTCTGCTTGTCTAATCTGACGAATTAATATATTCGTTTGTTTTGTCTCAACTCAACCAGGCTATTATTTGTTGAGAACACCAAAACAGAGATCTTTACTGCATCTTTATCCCTCATACAAAAGTTTGTGATATCATATATAGATTGACATATTTTTTATTTGGATCTGTTTCCTATTATGCATCCTGGTGGGACGAGGGTCCATATTCCTGCAAACGGGCCTGGTTCTACATCAACACAATCCACTAACACGGTTTGTTTCCTTTTATGCACTTGCCCCCACTTTACAAAAATGTTGATTTTTTTGGCAAAGGTTTTAAATTCTGGGTTCTTGCTGCAGGGTACGAACCACACTTCGACTCAAACAGTTGTCGTGCAGAACCCCATGAGTGTTGATGAAAGTGGAAAATTGGTAAGTTTAGCAAAGTCCATTGTTCTCTATATGACTTTCCTGAGTTCCTTTTGTTGGGATCTGTGAGGATCTCGTTATGTACAAATCACGAATTCAATAGCAAACGTAAACCTATGCGCAGCGGATCTAAAGGTTTGACGTAGAGAACTTACGGCTTAAAATTTATGTAGATCTGGTTGACCACGAACGGTTGACCGCAATTGATTGACCGCAACACGCGTCTTGGGTTGCACGAACAAGATCAGATCAAAACTGGATCAAACGGATGCAAACAGATCAAAATGACTTTGCTGCCAGACACCTTCCGGCGGCGCGTGGGGGCGCGTGCGGCGTCGGATTCCGGCGACGTCTGCGGCGATGGAAAGCTCTCGTCGAGACGGTCGTCTGGGTATACTGTACGTCTCAATCGAACTTCCGGTTAGTTCTGTAGGTCAAAATCTATTTCGTCTCGGTTTACCTACAGATCTTCTACTGTATTACTCAATACACCCTTCTTCAACTTGTACCAGTGGAGCAACAAGAAGAAGATAAAGCTCGAATGAGATCTAGAGAGAGAGATGGTTTCACGTGAGAATGAGACTTCTATTCTCTTCTCATGAGCTTAATGATGTATATATAGAGCTACAGTAGGGACCCTAAGGAGATTAGGAAAAGGGCTCCTTAATTAATTAGACTAACTGTGGGCCAAACCCACTCCTCTAATTAATTAAATAATATTAATGGGCCACCAACATTATATTATTGCACTCCCTTTCCCTAGCCCAAATTACATTTGAGACTCCAATAATAATTACTCGATTTACCTCCCCACGTTTAAGATATAATGTCCATTAATTAATTCGATTACTGACAATCAAGAATTAATTAATTTATTATTATTTCACCGAAGCTAGCGCTCGTTCATCACATTCTTATTATGCCGGAATTTAATCCACCTGCAGGGTTTAGCATAACAATCCTTCATGAACTCACTCCGGGGACATCATCAAACTAACGCACATGGTGACCGTAAATATCCTAACAGCACATCCTATATATAATAATATTACCCAAAACAGTAGGAATATTAATCCAGCGAACTGAACCTCACCCATGTGAATCAAAGTAATATATATTATATATATCTGCCTGTTTAATATCTTACGGGTTAAGAGAACGCAGTAATTAACCGAGGCCTAGTTCATTTACGACGATCAGTATAAAATGAACTTCTCCTCTCTGGGATCCTGTTCAATACATAAATGTACTAGTGCAACTAATCAGTCAAGACAAACTGTACAGTTGACACTACAACCGTTCGGATGGGGTGTTCATGTCCATCTAGGTTGTGAACAACTATTCTTGTTCGCAAGTAACTGATAGAGTGATCTTCGGTTCGCCCGATGACGACCCACCCTATCTAAGTGCAGAACAACAGAACGTAGAACTTGTTTAATCTAACATGATTCTCATTCATAAAGGGTAAATGTGTAATAACATGCAAAGCAAAGCTTTCAGTATATAACACTAACACCTTTCTCCCGGTAATTAATGTGTGTCATCATTTGCACTAAAAAAAAAAAAATCTGACGTGATTCTTTTTTAACCATAGGTGAGCAATGTTGTTGTTGGCGTTACAACATAGGATTGCTATGAATCTGGACATCCTAGTTCGGGTATGAAGGGTTTGAAGATATCTTTGTGAATAATATAATCAATTTGGTTTGTAAACTACCTGAAAAAAAAAATTGTTTTTTTTTTCTGCCTTTACAAAGACAAAATAATCCATACGCGTCAATGTGTTGATAGTCCTATCTTTACTTCTCTGTTGCAGTCAGAGTTTTGTAAGTTGTTTGTCTCGAACTTGCTGGATTTGAGTCCCATGGTTTGAATGTATAAGTACATGAAATGCAAATACTTGATCAAAATTTGACTTGTTTCTATGTAGTCTGTGTAATCGTAGTTTTCATCAACATGTAGGTGTAGCCTTTTTGCAATTAATGGAAAGCGAATTTTCTTACACACCACAATATACTAAAGAAATTGCAATCCTATCATGAGAATGATTTTATTTGCATATGTACCTAAATAAATGCATTTAATATGGGTGAATAATAAGAATTAGTTACCAAAATAACAGACACCCTATAATCACGCAATTAGCTCCTTGTTTTGAAGAAAAAAAGGGAAGTAGAAAAAAACAAAATTTTGCTGCTATATACACTATATGTTTTTTTAAGAAACGAAAATATCAGATTTTGAAAAAAATCCGTCATCTCCATTCGAAAAAATCGGTATATATAGTGTTTATACATAATATATAAAAAACATATACACAAGGTATACAGAAAACATATAAGTTCGGAAAATATACAACGATCGAACATATACACAATATACAACAGATACAAAAATTAGTCCATATAACATATACAGAAAAACAATCGAACAGTGTATACACAATAAAAGACAGTATATTTGTATGGAACATATACAGAAGATATATATTCATTGTATACAGAAAATAAATCATTGTTGTTATTATATACATACAGAAGATATTTACTTCTGCCGATTTAACTTCTACCTTTCAAATTGATGGAGAAAAAGTTGTCCCCGTAACAATACAGTTAGATAAATATCTCAAAATCCCAAAAAACATCGTAATAAGCAATAAATCGCAAGTACAAATCAACTCCCAGGAAAAAAAAATGCAGTCCCGTCGGTCCGGACATTGTGGCTCGACGTCGGAGATTGAGGCTTACGAATGTCGCAGGCCTGTCGGAGGTCGAAGGTCTCCAGAAACTAAAGCTTGATCGTCGGTGTTTCAGGTATGTTTGGTCGCGGGTATGCTCTGCGTGTTTGGGTTCGACTCACCGCGACATGAGTGATCCGCTCTCATTGACGCCGGGATTGTCGCTCTTGGTTTGGTGGAGTTTGGTCGGAACTCTATTGCTTTTTTTTTTTTTTCGAGGAAGATGACAGAAAAAGAGTTTAAACGGCATTGAGAAATATGACTGATGCTGCGGCTAGACTTAAATAATAGTTTATGGTTATTTTACTAATAAAATAATTGTTTGGTATAGATGCATTAAAAATTCTGTTGTATCGTCGTGCAAATTTCTTTACAGTTATTTAGTTGTAAGCCCAATTGATAACTGCAACCAAATACCAAAATAGGCCCAAGATTTAGAGATATAAGTCCAATAGACTCTATACTGCAACTGACAGTCAACTGGACGGGAAAATTTCATAACTGTCCCTCTTTAAGAAAAATATTCTGCAGCAGACACTAGCCATACACAATTCCAAATATACTTGAAATAAGACACAATTAGGCCAAAAAAAAATATATATAAAATAATTAGTAACTGCTACAATTATAAACATCGCTTTTTTTCTTTTTTCTCTCCTACTTCTTTTTTCTTATCCTCTTTTCTCTTTTTTCTTTCACTCTCCGATTTTTCTCTCTCCTACTTCCCTTTTCTCATCCTCTTTTCTCTTTCTTCTTTCTCTCTCCTATTTTTCCTTGAACGTTTTATCTTTCCTCCTTTTTCTTCATCTGTGACATGAATTCCAAAGAATGAAAAATTGATCAAAAAATAAGTCG